>VYXH01003732.1:501646-511928 GCA_013397275.1 Burhinus bistriatus | reverse complement strand
AAAAAAAAAAAAAAAAAAAAAAAAATTATATCAGGCTGCATAGATTTTCTAGGGTATGGGAAATACATGCTACACAGTGATAGATGGGGAAGAATATGCTGCAAAAGCATCCTTTGAACAGGATACTAGTTTTCCATCTATTTCTTGTTTTTAACAGAAAAATAAAAAAAGGACATGACATTTCTCTATACACAATTTTGTACAAAGGTATCCCTGGTTGCCTGTGGAGACTGGAATAATTATTAACAATAATTATTTAATTAGCTTTGGATATTCAGAAACAGAAATTATAATGATAGACCCTGCATCTCTACCCATGGGCAAGGTGTATAAGATTCTGTAAAAAGAAAAGGAATACAGACTTCCCTGATTATTTAAAGTGTTTCAGAAGCTTTGGGGTCATCACATTACTGATTGAGATTCATCTCTCATTTTATAAAACTTCCTCAGTGCATTTTCGGCACAATCGTAATATTTTAAGGCAATTTTATACTGAAACCTTTCTAATCAGAATCTTTGGTGAAAATCCCGAATGGAAAAAGAAATCTCAGCCAGTATATTTTTAAAGCATACAGCCATTCAGAATCTGATTACCTTTTCACATTTTCATACAAAATGGATTAATGTGTCCCTGTCTTTATTACATTTTCAACACTTGTCATTCGCGATTAAGCCAACACTATGAAGATGTATTACACAGCAGCATAAATGGCCACATTAAAATAGGGTATATATGTGCCTGAGAAGTTAAAGGCAGCTTTATTTGTGTTACTTTTACATTAGATGTAATGTAGCTAAAAATATTTTACACAATTCGAGAGTCAACAGTCTGGAGGGAAATATAAATAAATAGATGGAAGCTTACAAAAAGGGTAGAGAGCTGGAGAAAAGTGTTAATTAAATCAATCAGAGAGACATGTGGTGATGTGATAGAGTGCTATGAAGAAAGCCAGATGCAATTTCTTATAGATAACAGCTCAAATCAGAAATTGCCACACAATTGGAAGCACCTGCTCAAGAGGCCCAGTGCTGGAATTGCAGAGGTTATTATGGAGCAGGACTGATGTGTACTGGGAAAGATTCTGGACAAATCTTCCTTGATGCCTGTCTTAAATTATCACCAATTTTCTTGTGAAAATATTTCCCCTATTAATCACAGCATTACCTCTATATGCAATTTGTCTTGCTTCTACTTACCCTGCTACAGAGTCCAGAGCACACGGCCTTTCAATGTATAAAGGGGACTTACAAGAAAGACAGAGAGAGACATTTTACCAAGGCCTGTAGTGACAGGACAAGGTACAAGGATTTTAAACTGAAAGACGGTAAATTTAGAATAGATATTAGGAAGAAGTTCTTTACTCTGAGGGTGGTGAGACACTGGAACAGGCTACCCAGAGAAGTTGTGGAGGCCCCATGCTTGGAAGTGTTCAAGGCCAGGCCGGATGGGGCTTTGAGCAATGAGGTCTAGTGAAAGGTGCCTCTGCCCATGGCAGGGGGGTAGGACTAAATGATCTTCAAGGTCCCTTCCAACCCAAACCATTCTGTGATTCTATGATCCTACGTTGCATCACCTCCATAGAGTACCTGACTGCCCCGCTGTTATTTCAGCCCCACTCCAGATTCCCATTGGTTTCACTGGACATTTGTTTTCTTCCTATTCTGAGACTTTTACTTGTGTTTCCAAAAATAGGCTTGCACTCAAATATGATTTGAAGCTTGTCATTAGGAATCAGAAATGGGTAAGAGGGCAAGACTCTCTTTTGTCTAATTTTTTTTCATTCTTTTTTTTTTGTCCTTGTAGCAAATTCACCCATGCAAATTTCTGTGTTTGGGATCTAAAAAACTTTAAATATCAATGAGGAAGCAAAATTTTTTATTTCTTTTCTAACCTGTGAATAACTCCTCTCATACAATGCTACGAGAAACTGTCTAAATGCGACCTATTACCTGAGAGGCTTTATACCTCTGTCCAGAAAGTAGTAAAGAAAGAAAAGCAGCCTAGTTCCATTGAAGTCTGTGTATGTCTTGCCATCTGTTTCTGCAGGCAAGGTTTCTACTCAGATATTAACTATATAATACAGCCGTCAACCAAAGGGTGCAGCTGCCATCTTAAAAGCCAGCACACTGACGGATCTACCAGACCATCATTATAAAATGATTATACTTCACCTCTAGCAAAAGTTCAGCCTGGAAAAACTCTTAAAACATCTTTTTGCTGTCTTTTCTGTGATCTGTTACAAGTAGTACAGGAAGTATAGTAGTGTGGATTATATTGTGGACCTTCCTGGCTGGCCTTTCTTGGTGTTGGTAGAGCACCGTCCCTACGCAAGAGTTATTCCGATGGAGACTGCAGTAGATAGGCTAGGCCAGCCTGAAGCAGCAGTTTCAGATCTGTTCGGCCTCAGACTTGTAGGGTATCTAATGTTTCAGTTTATGATGTCCATTCATGGGAAGGGCAAGTGAAGTGAGCTCCGTGGACGGCTCACCTTCTCTTTCCAGCGCTGCAGCTGGTGTGGCCCCACTGAGCAGCACTCTCCTCACAGCAGCCAGCTGACTCGCTGCCCTCTGTGCACATACGTATCTGAGCCAGCTAAGTGTTTCATCTTGTACCCCTCTAATTTATCTCACTGGTACTGAGTTATCATCACTCCTGTGATTCTCAGCCGTATCCCCATTCTTCATTCATCACCTGCGTGCTCATTGTCTGGCTCCTTGCTCCTGCCGATACCATCGGCTGCCACCAGGCTCGATGCTACGCACTGTAGAGATTATTCACGTCTGAACTGCTTGCTCGGTGTACAGGCAATCTCGCCACATAAATAAAAATACCTTTTGATAAACACTGACCCCCCCCTCTGTGTGCCTCTTATCCATTTTTCTCTGAAGTCATTCTTACTGCTTGCCAGTAACAGTGATCATTCAGAAGACTTTAGCAGGAGACTTATTTCTGTGCTTTGGGGTCATTTTTTTCCTCCTGGATACATTTCGTCTCTGAGGCTGTTTCCAAGGGCAGTTTCATGCTTAGGGAGAATTTGGAGGCGAGCAAAGTTTCAGTTTGGGGTTTCTCTCCTGAAGAAGGAAACACAGGGTTAGCTGTCTGCGGGGAATTATGAAACAAGATTCTAAATCTCACTGCTTTAAATTATTCTAAAAGCCATGGCCCGGAAGGTGTAATTGGCAGGGAAGTGTAGAGTTTGTCAGTGCAGCTCAATAATTATCTAGTCACAACTCCTGAATGAACTCTTCCCAGTAATTTTTTTTCAGCCTCAGACAGCTCTGCAGCTATTTTATTTCAGCTTAACTATTGTGAAGTAGTCATGATTTTGTGTAGCATTCTCAGTTTTCCAGATGAATAATACATTTTATTTTACCCACTAATGTTACCGGGACCCGGGTATTCCTTTTTTTTTATTATTATTATTATTATTATTTTGAAGAAACGAGAGTGATTGAGTGCTAAATCTGTTTTGTACAGTACAATATATGGCAGCCTGAAGTACCCCACTCCCTCATTTTTTTATTCATATGAGACATGAAAAATGGCATAAATGTATTTCATTGTGTCACCTAGAATCTGTGTAGCCAGCAATAATGAATACACTTTACTCTTCAGCTCAGTAGTGTTTCATTTCTTCCTGACAAGATTATTTGACAGGCAGACCCTGCATTGGCAATGCTGTTTATTTTCCTAGGCATGTAAATTATCTTGACAGCCTCATAAACATAAATTGGCAGGCATACTGTCCCACAGCAATACTTGTTAAAATACACTAATGGAATATAATAAATAAATTATTCTAGTGTATTTATAATTTGCTAGCATGCCATTACATCTTGCAAAAGTTATACAGTACAGGGTAAACTGCTCTATATTTCTTACAGGTTACAACAACTTGTTGGTTAGTGATTTAATGAAACTAATTATGATGAAAAACGTATAGATTCATACTCAGGAGTGTATTCAACCTCAAAAAAAGGAAAATATTAACTTATCTGGCCTGCAAGTGTTGTGTAGTTGTTACCGCTTTGCACACCTGAATTTCATTTGGCACAACTGTGCAGGAGGTAGGTGGACAAAAATGCACATCTATTCAATTACCATAGGGACTTGATAGTTGGTTGTTGGGCTGTGTACAAAAATACCTGTAGATGTGCAGAGTGTGCCTGGGAAACAGCTGTAGCTTTGGCAGTCCACAAAGAGTGGATGATAATTATTTACGGGTGGGCCAGGTCAATGGCACTTTTTTCTTCCTTTTCCCGTGTTGATTCAGCTATTTTTGCTGGTTGTTTGAGGCTCCCCATAGAGGCCATCAGCAGTTTGCTTTGCCCTGGTTACAAAAGAAAGAAGCTACTGACTAATCTTTGATCTCTTTGAAGCCGAAGCAAGTTAAGAACACAAACATCAGACTGCAAGTCCATGTCCACATGGTAAGTATCAGCCCTTGCTCAGGGTGGCCTTTAATCCTCAGAAATTCAGTCCTCTAAATACCAGGCCTCTCTCTAGGGTACCCTTATTGCCACTGGAGGAAAGAGGAGCTTTTGAGGGATGAGCCATTTCACCTAATTTATAACATGATAAACCATGGTCTCAAGGAGCCTATATCTCTCTGTTAAGGAAGCCTAGATGACTAGCTTAGATTTTGATAATAAATTTTTAGCGAGTTAAAGTTAGGGAGAATTAGTTCCACCTAGAGAGTTTGGAAATTGGAGAGATATTCCCTTCAATGTTTTCTCTCATTATATAATCACCATTTTATGAATCAACTGTAAATAACAAGCAGCATCTAATCTTCTCCCTGGAGTAATTAAGATTATGATAGGGGAAACAACTCCAGAGCACTCGGCTACCTCCTATCTCCTTGACATGTGTCAAGTTGGTGTCACTGCAAGTATCTCTTAGAGACGGCATTGTTTTGTCAGACTGGATTAGAGTTTGTCTTTGTATTTTTCTCTCAAATACCAAATTGTTCAGGAGCGATATGAGCAGGGGTTCAAAAGGTCATTAAATACCTCCAAATTCTTGAGCCACCTTAGCACATGTCTGAATCCTGAGTGCTGTTTGGAGCTGCCTAATTAATATCACCTCCCAAATACTCCTGAGAACCACTCCAGTGGTCAGCAATGTGCCAGCCCAAAGGCACACTGCAGAAACACCCTTTGGTCCCTGACTTACTCTTTTTCAAGGCAGGCCAGGGTGCTGGCAAGCAAAATTTAAACTGCTAAAATCTGATTCTGAAAGCACAATACAGAGTGCAAGATCTTTATTGTTGTGGTTTCATATTGGGCTGGTCTGAATTGAAAGTTCTCCTAAATAAAAATGACTGCACAATATGGCTCATAATTTCATTATTTTCTTACCCCTTCCTTTACTGAAATAAATATTTATTGAGCTCAACAGGGGGAATAAAAAATCCCTGGCATTCTCTGTGTGCCACTTTATGTATGAGCTTTCCTATGTCTCATTTCTCCATGACAACCTCATTTGACAGGCAGTCCCTGCTTTGGCAATGTTGTATCATATTTTCTTAGGCATGTAAATTCTGTTGACAGTCTCATAAACATAAATTGGCAGGCATACTGTCCCAAAGCAATGCTTATTAAAATACGCTAATGGAATAGGATAAATACATTATTTTCAAATGCAAGCAGGAAATACACACAGGTTCATATGATATTTCTGCCGCTGATTGATGGGAGTTACAGTCAGGGACAGCTAACAAAATTTCCAAGTTTGTGATTCAGTTTCTGTAGTAAGCACTGCAGGTCTCTCCGCACCCCCAGTTGCTGCCGTAGCCTTTTGTTCCAGTCCCCGTGCTAACACAGAGACACAGCCAGTCTTTTGCATCATGCTTCATGTGTTTCTGATCCGTGGTTGATACTTTGTTCTCCCCTGGCGTCTCTCTAATGCTTTTTCTAACCCTCCAAAAATCACAGATCCTGGTACCTCTGAGCTGCACAACAGCTGACTGTCGTCCTCCCCTGGCACCGACTCATTCGCTTCTGTGTCGTTGCAATAGAAACGAGGTTGGTGGCATACCCTGGGAGTAACTTACTGCAGTGTAGGAGCAGGAGGGGAAAAAAAAAGAAGGAAATTTCCAGTTCCCCTGCCCTGTAACTCCTCCTTTGCAGTACTTTTGGGATGGCAAAGCCAGACTACAGAAATTGTTCTAATGACAATAGTAACCTTCGGGCAAAAATGATAAAGTTGTTATCAGTTATGCAGTCCTGCAAGATGATTTTTTTAAATGGAAAGTGCTTTAGAAGCCTTTTTTTTTTTTTTTTTTGTATATTAGTATTGTAATAAAATAAGGATAATTACTTTTAGTAGTGAATATTTTTATACAGCTCCAGATAATTCACTTTGAGAATTAGGATTATAGAAAAACAATTTAAAAATTAGATCTTTTTAAAATTTTCCAAAATTTGAATGTTGTTATTCTAAAATTAGAAAAATGAAAACCCACAGTACTCTTGTGACCTTTTATTTACCATATGTTATCCAACCTCAGAATGTCAACAAAATTTTATATTTTCGTCATAATTCAGAAAAAAATTACAGTAATACATTTTTATTCCCTTTGACTACCCATGTTTCAAATAAAAAAGAATGAATGTAATTTCATTTGTAATAAAGGTTTCGAAGCCTTTCTAAAGAAAGATCTTTGTGCAAACAAGACTTTCTTAAGAAAGAGAAGCAGAAAGAGTGCTGTTAAGCAGGAGTGAGAATTAATCAGCTTCCAGTTTTTAGATGTCCCCATTTTATTAGGGGGTGGATGAAGTCATTTCTATGAGACAGGTCTTGGAGCACTTAGTAATTTACCTGTAAAAAAATGTTATATAAACATAAGTTGCAGGAGTAACATTTTCAGTAGCAATTTAGGAATTTAGAAGCAATTTAAAATTGGACTTAAGGTTTTAAGAACCAAATTTTCAAAGGTGAGGACAGACACCTGCAAAGATTTTCAGAAGTGCCTAAGGAGGTTAGTTAACTAAAACCAGAACAAACAGAGCACTTAGGAGCTTAAAATACTACTTAGGCAGAATTGAAGTGTGACTTTCAGAACATTTCATGAGAATATTCCCTGATGTAGTACATTTGAGATGTACTATCCATGTATATTTCTAGGTAAGTGGTTAGGTGGAAGACATGTACCTACAAGCCAGTCAACCCAGGTGCCCAATATAGGCACTGGTGAGAAACAGGCATTTTAGGAAACAATTCATCAGATTCACTTTCAGATCCCAACTTTAAATTAAGATAAATTTCACCCTCAAAGTGTCTTGTTCTCTTTGCTGATCATAAAGAGTCTTAATAACTATCCCATAGTAGACACATCTGATCAGATGAATCCTACCTTTGGTCATGGGAAGGAAAGACCAGGCTGAGGCACAGAAGCACAAAGACTAACTCTGTAGATTGTCAGTACAGCTACGCCGCGAGGTAGAGGAGCACAGTCTCTGCTCCCAGTGCAGCGTGAGAGTCATTGACTCTGTAATGGACAGCGCGTGGTGGGACAGGGACACAACCCAGGGAGAGTCTTAGGGAATGGGTTGCAGGAAAGAAGAGTGCCTCAGTTTATCATCTCCTACCGAGCAGGGCTCCCAACAAGAGAACATTCATGTTGCATCTCTGGCAATTGTTGTTTAAACACTTTTTAAAACAAAATGCATAACTCCTCTGACAGAGATCACATCACTGGATGAATTTTCTCTCTCGTCTGCTCTTTCCTGTGATATGTTGAATTGTCTGATTTTAAATGGTGCCATGTCCACTTTCCAGCTGTCCAAGCTGATGCTTTATTCCCAGACTGGGACTCTGGGTATTTTTACTTTTGGGTTAAAAAGGACTGCATATAATTATTTATATATGTGTACACAGGCATAATCTAAATGTAAAATTAGCATTAATTAAAATTTTCCCACATACTTGCCTCATAATTATTCTCTAGCTATAAGAAATAAATATAATTAGGGCAAGTGAGAATCGTGGGACAGGAATAGTACAATGAGTTGGAGAGGAATAGCAGAAGATAGGTTAAGAAGAGAGGAAAAGTATTATGGGGTTATTTTTACTTCAGAAAGAAATGAAATCCATTTGCTCATGACATTTATTCCACTGGTAATTTTCAGGCATTTTTTTATGTGACACTCTAAAATACTTTTGATGGTAGCTTTAAAAAATATATTTTTGAAGTATATCTAAATAAAAATAATGGAAATAGGTAAATGTGTGTGAAGTGTGACTATTGCTATCACGTACAGGAACAAGTATTATTTAATTTGCAAAAATTGTTAAGAAAGATCCCACTGAGTTCACTAGACGTACCACTGCTGGTTTTAATCTGTATAAATAAGATGGAGGGATGATGCAATTGGTACTTCCACTTTGTAACAGCAGTAGAAGAGAAGGATGAAAGTAGGCATGAGGAGGATAAAGTAGGAATGCAGACGTTAAAGATATAAAGGAATGTAAAGTCAACATTTTTGTGTGTCTGTATCACTTGCCGAAGTTAAAGCATTTTGCTGACTATTGCTTTGAAATAAAAATTTTGTGAAATGCTTCTAGCAGGGCAGAACTCACTTGCTTTAATGTGTCTTAAAATCTGAAAGACAAGGTTTGTAGGGAGAAGCAATATCTTTTATTAAACTAGCTGATACAGTTATAAAAAGAGACCAGTTTCCAGGGCACAAGAAAAAGGTTTGTATGCCTGAAGCATGTCTGGTTTTCAAACTATAAAGTTGAGTTAATAAAAGATCCTTCCTTTCCCTAAACCTTGCCTCTCTGTATCCTTGAATACCATCCTTAATGATCCTATTACTTCAAAATATGAAAAACTTCAGCTGGCTCAAGAAAAATCCCTCCTATCAGATTTTTGAATTTTGTCATCATAATTGTCCAAGTTGAAGAGAAGGACAGAATGAGGGACAGTTATAAGCCTGTATGTAGCTGACAGAAAGCTCATGGTCCTGCATTTTTCTAATGCTGGTAGAAAATTTTCTCTGAGTTTTGGATCGAGGGGATGATTTTCAAAGGTAGAAACCGGAATGGAGTGCCAATATCCAGTTTACGAAAAGAGCTCAAAAACTCTGCAGCCTTTCAAAAATTTTCTCCTCAAAGTTCACAGTAAGAACTCTGCTAATTCCTGTGTAAATATTAACCCTTTTATAGATCAGTGGAAGCAACCAAGGGACTTTCTGGGTTTTTTTTTGATTAGTTGGATAAACAGTAGATTAAGTTAAAAATACTCCTGGCCCACCAGGAGACAATTTTTAAGCACCTTTCATAAAATATAGACTTAACATGCTTAGGTCTATTATTTTATCTTTTAGATTGTGACTTTCTGTGAAATTGTTATTAATATATTATTTCAGCCAAATTTCATAGCAAAAGGAACTTTGAATCTGTAACTGCTGTTTGTTACTTGCACTCTGTGTAGACTGAAATGCACCATAAACATCGAGTCTTCTACTGGGTAATTCCTGCAGCTAGGAAGAAGTATTTTCCACTGTTTGATACCTAGCTTAGATTATGGGAAGTGGTGCAGTTTTTTGCACTGGTCCATCTGAACCATCTCAGATAGACCACTAACAATTTCACATTAACTGGATTACAGTGGTGCCCTAATGTTGTTAATGTGTTGGGTGTCTGATTGATGTGCCTTGCTCAGATATATAAAGGTAATGTGGTTGTTAGAACTGGAGTCAGAAGAAATTTTTCCATTAAGAACTGTTGGCCAACTGTTAAGGCTTTATTTCCTTCCAAATAAGCGAGTATTTGGTTTTCCCAAGACTGTCCAGAAATAAGAAACAAAATCACTGCTTTTGAAAGGAGATGTAACATAGGCAGCACTTTCCGTACATCTCTGTGTTAATTACTGGTTGTGGCTTTTGATCTTTTCCAATCAGGACAAATCTGTTAGAACATGCTAAGTAGTATTTTAAGATCTGTATTTAGCAGATATTTAAGACAGATGATCTCTAAATAATGTTAGCAGTTAATAGCAATTGTAAAGTCTGGATGGATAGAGGAATGTGCAAGACCTCTTCCGGGTCAGTATTTCTGCATTTTTTCATTAATATAAGTGTAAATGTAAATATGAATATATTCCCCATTTTTAGATTCAAACCATTTGCTGAATTTGCTGTGAATAGTTTCAGTCACAGCAAAGCAGCATTTTTAGTGGATAAATGGTTCACCGAAACATTCACTAAACTCCACAAGGAGATTCCAAGAGTTAACAAAATGGTTTAATAAAGTATCACAGTGGGAAAAAAAAAA
>VYXH01003732.1:383974-498378 GCA_013397275.1 Burhinus bistriatus | reverse complement strand
TTTTTTTTTACATTTACATTTTTCTCTTCATGTTGTAATATAATAGATCTTTGAAATGCAGGAATTAATGCCTTCCCTTCTCCAGCAAAGAATGCCACCAGACTGCATGCTCTTTGTGATGAGATTTCACAGCTGATACAAGAGAAACAGCAGCTGGATCCTCTACCAGCAGCTTGTGTAAATGCCAGTCACGCTCCTGATGCAGAAAGAGTGACAACCATGAAAGGGGCAAGACTAGGGCATGAAAGTAGGAGTGCCAGGAACTGGTGGCTGGCATTGATCCACCCTTTGCACCTCTGACTGGGAGCACTGAACCAGGCAATTTTCACAATTCAAAGCTAGAGAAATGCCAGTGCTGCTGCTCTGCCAGTGAAATCTCAAGCTTTGTATTACTCCATCTCTGGGACTTCAGTCTGATACAAATATTATTTCCTGATTTCACATATTTTAGTTCAGTTTTTACCCTCCCCCTTTTTTTTTATTTTATTTTATTTTATTTTAATTTCCAAATCTGGGTGAATTCAACTTTCTGGAAAGGCAGATAGCCCTGTCTGTCAATCCAGAAAGCCAAAGTGGTTTATTTGACTTTTGATTACGTCATTCAATTTTCTACAGACATAAGTGTGTAAGGAGATGATCGAGACAGTGTAACACTCCTCAGGCTTGGATAACTCAGCCTGACCAGGTATCTATTTATAAATACGTTAACTGGGAGATGTTGTTGGGATAAATATAAAGACTGGTTTATGCCTCTGGAATTGCAGGAAAAGTCTTTCACTCTTCTACAACTGCATCATACTCTCAACTTTCTTAGCTGTAGGTTGAGGGACAAAACAAATGATTTTAAAAGACAGTGTCCCTTCTTTCCTATTTACCAACAAACCAATATATCTCTCACAAGATACGGAGACTTGATACTTAAAAATAAGGGAACTACTGTCCCCATGAATTTGGTATGAGAAACCTCTTTGCTTTCCTGCTTTCCCTACATGGTCTTTTTTTTGTACTCATTGAGTATTATGAGACATTTTACAACCAATGATGAATGTCTGTCCTCATATATTCACAATACTTTCTACTTGTTTGTTATTTTTCCACATTGATCAAGTGGTAATTTAAATTAGATAGAAAGCAGACTCATTCATTGTTAGACTACTTCAAGTTGAAGTTCAGATTCAGAGACCTGTCCCTATTCTGGGAAGAACTTTCCCAAGTGATTAACCTTAAATGTTATTGCAGGCTGTCCTCTATTGGGATATTTGCAAATGAGGTCACAGTGATAAATAATAGTCTCCAAAAAGAGGATTTTGCATCAGAAAAAATCTCAGGGAAAAATCAAAGGCTTAAGTTCAAATGACAATGGTTATGGTACTGATACAAAGTCACTTGTTAGTATACATCTGATGAGTCACGGAACTGAAGCAAAAAAAAAGTGTGAAAAGAACACAGTGGCAGAGTTAAGTATCCTTCGTAGCTGATCTGACAAACAGAAATTTTCTCCCCCAAAACTTATTATATTATTTAAAGGGGAAAAAAAAAAAGAAAAAAGAAACAGTTTGAAAAAGCACAAACTCCATAAATGAGGAATCCATTCCGGAGATCCAAACTTCTTATTGTATTGCTTGCTAAAGACTGAGATTTCTTCAAATATAGCCTTAGACGAAGGCTACCCAAAGGCAGTGTGATAAATGTATGGTTTGCCAAGAAAGAGGAATCATCACGGAGTATAAAAGTCTCTAATGTTGTCAGTATAATGGAAGGAAAAACCCCAAGCTGACTGAGAGTGCAGTTTTAGACATATGCTTTTCACAAACTGACTGATGCTGCTCTTTCAAAGAAATCAATCTGAGGCTTTTGCAAATCACTCTGGGCCAGATTCTGCTATTCAGTCCTTGTCCTATTTGTACTGCAGACAAAAACTGCATTTCTCTGCAGATAAACTAATTCACTGTGATAATTATGCCCTAAGACTGCAGTGTGAGTCAGCATGAGAAGGCTGGCAAAATGCATCCTCCTAAAACTGAGCAATCCAGACTTCAGGGGCTCATAACGTGCAAAGTGAAACTACAAATGTTGGGGTTTTTTTCTTTTCCTTTTAATATTTTCTCCTGAAATGTAAAAGTACTGATTCTTTCAAATTCCTGCAGTGATTTGTTGCTGTCATTCACAACATCAAACCATAACCTTAATGGTTATTTACATCATTCGTTGCGTGCTGTGGGTTTATAGTTCCATTTGGCTGAAGGCAAAGTGATGTAAGGCATTCATGGGCATAAAGGAGTGTAAAAGAGAGAAAGTTTGATCAATAGGACACCTTTGTTGTTGGTAAACATTGTCAGAAAATGATCAGTGTCAGTGCTCTAAGCCAGAGAAAACTAATAACGTGAGTGGCAAGCTTCCTGAGAGTGTTTGGAGTACTTATGTGGCATTCCAAAGGAAGATCTGTAAACAAGACTACAACAAAAATACAATTTTATTGATATGCACCTGATTTATGTTTACAGCATGTGTTGATAATAACCCTATTTGTCAGAGAGTCCATCGTGAATACTAATTTAGTGTTACTGAGTCAAAACCAAACAAGTGAGCTTTATGTGATGGTGTACTCTATGCATTTTCATGTAATCGTATTTACAGTGACCTGAGCCTCCAGTAAAGAAACCAGAGGACTTTCACCAAGCACAGAATGTTTTCTAATGAGTTTATAAGTGCATCCTGTCCGTAAATGGAGCTCAGGGACTATGAAGAGAGCCGTAGTGTCTGTTTCCTGCAACATGAATAAAGGTTATTTTTAATACCTTATGCCATGCTTTTATTTCTCCAACTTACTTTTCAAAGGAGAATTTCCCAAAGTCCCAGAAGATCGTCTGCAAAAAGTTGTTACATTTTGAACTTGCTTTCATCCTAACTTGAAACAGAGAAGATATTAAGGTGTTTCCTGTGATTAAGTTCCAGGGAAATAAATAGTAATTTGGTAACTATTAAAATGGCCTGATCAGAGGAGTTTTCCATAACAAAAAAAAAAATTACATTTAAAATTTATCACTCAGTGTATGACAATGACATAATAGTGAAGTTAAATATTTCAGCATAAATGAAATGGATCTGTAATTGTTCATCTATAATTTTAATAAAATTGATAGTCTCATCTTACAAAGCATTTAATTTTCACTAATCAGTACATTTCAGTGAAGAAAAAATCTACTAGGTCTGTTCCAAGAATAGATGAATGTTATTAAACTGGGTGAGAGAAACCTGAATAAAGAGATAAGGTGATATGCCTAAGTAGTAAAACCCAAAATCTGGGCTGGCACAAATCTGTCCAGTTGAGTCTGAACAGTCTATTCCAGCTCAGACCTAGAAAACCTAGTTCTTTGTTCTGGTTATGGAATAAACTCACTTTAACTCCAAAAAGATACTAAAAAATCAGCGTGATTAATGCAAAATAAACAGTGTCAATAAAAACTGGAGTGCAAAACTACCTATGACTACCACTAATGAAATCCCTTCATAATGGAATAGATGCAGACTGTGTTCTGTCCATCTGAAATAGTGAGAGCTATGCCCAAACCTGGTGAAATGTGCCTGGTTAGGGGTATCCAAGGAATCCCAAAATGGCATAACATTGGGCAAGCCATTCCTGCTGCTAGGTACATTGCAGCAGGATTATTAACTCTTGTTCTTTACTGCTCTTAGCACTTGCAAAATACCATGGATGGTGTTGGCCTCTCTAGTGAAGACTGGATGTGAGATCATTGTCCTTAGGTTGTTTCACACAGAGTTGTACAAATGGAGCTGATCAAGAGCTCACTTGTCAGAAAAATGTTATTCCTGAAATTTCCTTCCCTTGGATTCTGAGTTTGGTCTGCTCCTGTGTTAAAAAATCAGTGGGAAAAGTTCTCTCTGACTTCAGTGAGCTTTTGCAATTGTATGAGGACTTCTGTCCGGCACCACTTTCAAAGTTTCTATTCATCCCAAAAGGCAGAGAGCAGAAGGTTTATTTCTGTATATGTGGTGTAATGCCCAATTATCTATCAATCACTGCTAGAACTGCAGCAATTAACCAGTCAATCACAGGGATACACATTTCCCATAAAAAACACTCAGGATATATAATAAAAAACATATATATGTATATTGCTTACTTTTCAGAATGAATTTGTGAGTTGTCAAAGTTCCATAAATAAATAAACAAAACAAAACAAATCAAAACGAAAATAAAATAATCGAGTACTCACTCTAAGGAGAAATACAGGAACATGGGTATACAGAAGACTGAAGATCACATAGCTGATATTATTCTTAATTTACAGGAATGCATTTTTTTCTTGATTCATTTTTTCACTCATTTCTATATGTCCTGTTTCTCTGGAAGCTCTGAACTGCATTGAAATTGATTCCCCTGAAACTGCAAGGTCAGAATTCAAGGCTTTGCTAAATATCTGCAGTTCCCATTGCCTTCGCCTGGAACTTGTAGCACTTGAAGGTTTTGAAAAACAGCCTCCTGCCCTAAAGTGGCCAGGGAAACTGTGCAAAGTGAGAAATCTCCCTCTGGCTGAGCCAAACTCCATGCTGGAGTCATAGGTCTGAAGAAGAATCAGGAATTAAACTGCTTTCTTTGTCATGGGAATACAAAGCTCAAGCCTTCAGGCAAATTGATCAGCTGATAGTTGGTAATTAGCACAGTACTTGTGGAAGAGGCAGGTGCCTAATGCATCTGTTGCTAATTTTCAGCATCGTTCAAGGTTTCGTTTGCTGGCATAAGTGCAACTAAAAGCAGCAGTTATGTATGGAAGATTCGTAGTCAGATTTCAAAGGCAAAGGCCAAAAAGTCTCTCCTGGTGATTACACTGGGTTACTAATGTGAACTGCATCACTACTAGCAAAGAGCACTTCTCCAAAGAAAATAACCCTCCGTAATCCAAGTGAAAAACCTAAAACTACCGATAGTGACATCTGGTGGCATCTAAAAACGTCACATTTGAAAGTAAATCCCTTCTTGGTGCAAAATGAAGATTGGCAGATTGGCAGTCTTATGGCCTGACACTTTTCCAGTTGGAGTTAATAGAAGTCTTATCCAGTGATATGAAACTGGCATATCAATTAATTCCCCCTTCCTCACCTCAGCCAGTGATGCCTATGAAACCTCAATCCACATGCAGTTGTGGCATGGTCTCCACTCCATCTGTCCATTGAGGGAGTGAACTGAACACCCAAATGCTTCTCAGGGACTCTATAGTCCTTATGGGCACTGCATAAAATATATCATGTAAATGTGACTTATACATATGGTGATTCAAATGAGAGATGCTACCGTCTATGAAGAAATAAATGTGGATACAAATGAACTTTGGCACTATGATATATGACACCTCTCCAGCCTGGAGAAATATATCAGGTGTCTTCAATTAAAATAATAATAATAATCCTCTCAGCCCTGTTCAGTTCAAGCCAACCGTTTAATTCAGTTTTCTCTCCGTTGATCCTAATAACTCTGCTATAGTTCCTAGAACTCCCTCTGAGTAACCTCTGCTCTGCCCACTGTTGCAGAAACATTTGTCTGGTCTTAATCCTCTGCTCCCTTCTTTTCTTCAACTGCATAGATGGCATCTTGGCTATTTTTCCTGCAGGTCCTGATACAGACTCTTTGATTAGTGTCACAGCAGAAAAACAAACTGCAGTATAGGAAAGAGAAAGAATACTACATCTGCTGCTAATGTATTGCTTTCCCAAAAAACCTATGATGAGATTGCTGTTAGTGTCCAAGTTGAAGAACCAGAACACCTCACACGTCATTCTGCATGTCTCCATTTTGGTTCCTATTCTGCTAGCCAAGATGGTAGCCAAGGACCTCGTTGTCATGATATGTAAGTGAAGAAATATTTTACAGTCTGAGACACTCAATTTTGCTTTCCCAGAAAGAAGCATCATCTTTGTCCCCTACACTTCAAGTCACGTTTCATTGTAAGAGAAACTTCTGACATACAAACAAGTGTGAACGGCAGTAATAGCCTTTTCAAGCTAAAACACACAGCTGCCATTTGAGATGAAGCATTGGCACCTCCAGATGACACTTTTCATAACAATATTATTTCTATTACATCATCTGTAGAGACCAACGGGAACTTTGGGACCCTACTGAGGTAGCTGCTACCATAGGAGCATACGAAGATATGCTGAGGCTCAGGCAACTGTCACGTTACTCTCTTGTTTTCTGTAAGGTGCTGCCCGGAGCTCTCTCTGCTGAGGACGTCTCAGAAAGCATCATATGCAACTAAAGCTGAAACACATGTGCATGCATGTGGGTGTGCGCACGCGTGGGCAAAGGAAGGTCCATGCCTCTATACAGATCAACAGTATTGTCTGAAACTTAGGTAGAATTATTCCCCTATCAATTGTCAACTGCTGTCTTGGAAAAATCAGTTGTTTACTGAACACAAACATATAAAACTGAATAAACTTTGGGTTTATACATTGAGTATTAATATTAACTTGCAAACAAAAGAGATGCCTACGTAGTCTTCCCCCTTGTCTTGCTGCTAAACCTCCTCAAGTACAACTTTTGGACATTTTTCAGCTTGCTATACTTTCCCACACTTATGTAGCTCCCTCATCTCTGATCTTCTTTCAGAGAGGGTTTCTCAGTCTCCAAGGGATAACCACGATACGCAGTTTGCATCTCCTGGAGCTGGCAGCACTTGAGGAGAATGGCAGCTTCTCAGTCCTTTTATAAACACTTCACAACCCTGTCAGTGAGCAAACAGCGAGGAGCCTTCACAGCGAGGAGCAGAGCGGGTTTTGAGTTAATAGCTGACTGATCCTCAGATTTAGGTGAAAGCAGCAACACGCGAGTTTGTGCCCAAATGGCATCAACACTGGGACAGGAAACAAATATTTTAGTCTCACTTCAGGAAAGCTACTGAGTCCTTCAGGTGAAACTTAGTGCCTATATTTATAATTTCCTCATTCATCTATGCTCTGATTGACTCAGTTCTTGGAGGTGCGTTCAATCCACTAGGCAAAGCGCCCAAGGTGAAAATTTCCTTTGGAGACTCAGAAACATGAACTGTCACGGCTGAATTCTGGATATCTCTGGGCCCTTGTAGCTGAATTTTTTTTCCCTGTTCTCAGTGTATATGTGGACAGAGAACACTCCAGCCTAAGCCCGTTTTTTCTTCTCCATTGCTACTCTTCTTTTGAGGGGCTTATGAGGTAAATACTACAATATCACACATATGGATTACACTAACAAAATAGATGGTTTCTGCCTCAACAAAACCTTCCTGTGGAAGATAGAATACTGTTGGATAAATTAAGGGCTTTGGTCAACATATGCAGGCCCTCCAAACTGCCTGAAAAGCTTAAAGACTCTTTCCTAATAAAAAAATTTAAGACCAAAACTGGTTATAAGAGAGTTCCTGTGGAGAATTTGTCTTAGAGAATGCCCTGAAATGGCATCACCCCTTTAACTGAGCATATTTCATAGAAACAAGAATCATATTTTGCCTCAGATAACCCTGTGTTTCGGACAAGTGCATTCATAAATTTAGTAAATAGAGTAAGTATGTTACTAATTCAGGAGATATCCACAATACCCTCTTGTGTTTTACCTAACATATAAAAACTTTGCTTTAGAAGTGAAGATATAACATCACTCATGGCTTTTGATCACAGATGAAGATTTTTGGCAAAGGAAATGAATACAGATGGCGATTAGCAAAAAAAGCCCATTTTTTTTCCCTGCTGACAAGAAAACCAAAGTTCATTGTTATATTAAATGGATTACAATACCAATTCCTGAGTTCCTGCTTGGAACTGACAACAAGGGGAGCTGTGTCAGCAAAAAGTAGTTCTTGGATAAGCTGTTCAGTGATTTTCAGTTTTGCCTTCAGGCACGAGAGATTGAAGAGTTTACCTTCTTGAAATTGGAAGCCGATGCCTGCCGGTGGAGTATTAGGGGCTTGTACAATAACCACAGCAAAGAGGAGATGGCAGAGGCAAAATAAGTACACAAAGACATCAGAGTTGTGTGGCTGTCTAAAAAAGTTTCTGTAAACCTTTCTTTGGATGTTTTTGACTTTCAAGAGGGGAAAAAACTTTTGCAAAAGACCCTGGACTGAGTTTCAGAAGGCTCGATGTGTACTTCCCAAATTAGTTACAGATTTCTTCTGTCAATTTTGGTATAGGACTTACAATGAGATACAAAAAAGCACACAGGAGCTTAGAATGCAACTTAAACAGAAAGTAGGCATATACATCAAAAGATGAGATCCAGAATCTCTTCATGTGTCTGCTAGGATGCTGATGAATTCAATGATCTTTAAGTCCAGGACAGACGTACCGTATATCAAGCTTACACCTCACATCCAAAAGGCATTGATCTTTTCATCACAAAACCCAGTTAGCTGCATGAAGCTCAGCCATTGACCATGCCTAGAGATGCTATCACTTGCCTCAGGCTGTTTGGGATTCACAGACTAGGCTTTTTTAATTCCCACAAAGAGTGTGAGGCAGAATCGCCCAAGCTGAGAGAAAGCATGGATTATGTGGGACAATAACTTCCTTTGTAGTAAGAAAGACTCAATGCTAAGTGTCATAAATGAACTCTGCAAACACAGTAAAAATAAGCTTGATAAATCTCGGAAGAAAAGCATGCGTTTAAAATTTCTCATGTGGCAGTAGCAAAAGGTATATATCTCTCTTCTGCTTGTTTGTAATTTACTATATGGGTATATCAGTTTTGTGAAAAACATAGTGCCAAGGCAGTCGTGCCTACTGAACTGTGGCTCGGGCAGGACTTTGCAGCAAGCAAAGCACTGAGAAAAGCTCAAAGAGAGCTGAGGGTGGACTGGGCAGGCGGGGACCCAACAGGCAGGGAGCGCATGTAGGGAACAGCAGCAGCAGAGAGCTAGCTTTTGGTAAGAGCAGACCCATGAATAACCCATCAAAACCAGAGATGGAGGCACAGAATTTGTGCAGCTTTAGAACCACTGAAAGTTGTTGGTCTGAGAACAAGGCAAAGATTCATCCTTGAAGGACACAGTGGGTGAAGTGCTGGATGTTTGTTTTTAAACCACCTTCTTATACCTCACCAACAGTTATCGGTCTATTCAGATAAATAAATAAATAAAAATCGTCATCATAAATTACATATTTTGTGTTCAAACACAACCATGTTTACAAGATCATGGTTTGCATGTAGAGCGCCCTGGTTTTCTTTGAAATATGTGCTTTAAAGAGAGAGTGGAACAGTCTTACAACCCCAGCAGGGTCTTATCACAACACCTTAAAGTTCATTATGATTTGAAGGGTGCTGGATGCAGGGTGGGGCAGGGGGTGGGAGGAGAGAGAAGGCAGCAGAGTCCAAAGCCAGGAGTGTAAACTCATGCAACAGTGTCACAAATGAAGAAAGAATGAGAAGGTGGATGTAGGTAGTGATTCTGCCATGGGATGCTCTTGTTTCCCAGGCAGAGCAGACAGGATCCATTTCTTATGAAGGACAGGTAAATTCAAAGTGCTGTCATTCAGGTTTGAGTTGGGAATGGAGTAGGTTTCTAAAGATACCTTGAACAAACAAGAAACGTGAACTCAAGGAAATTTCCAAAAGCAGTTCTGCACTTGAGAAGGTAAGGATTAAGGCAACTGGTAAATACAATCTATAATTGAGTTTTCATCACTTCTTTTGCAAACCACAATTTCATCCTGATTTGATAGATTAAATATGCTTCTTTTAAATCTTGGCTGGTATCAAAGTGATTTTAGGATATTCTGACAGACTTGTTTCCTTGTCAGATTGACAAATATGACAGACTGAAGTGGAATGCCTCTTCATGTACCGGGAGAGACCCAAGAGTTGGGAAACATAACCCGAACACCACTCCCAGACGCTGACAGCTACAACACAGTATACCAATTTCCTGCCATAAACTTCTACATCTGTTCTTTAGGTAAGAGATAAAGAAAACCATGGTGCTCAAGAAAATAACACTATTGCCATTACAGAGGCTCCATTCAGGACTGACTCTGGGACTAAAGGCGGGAGAGGAACATGCATGACATTGGACCTTCTCTAACAAGTATCTGACACTGTGGCACTGCCTTCAGGTCCTAAACTAACCTGCTCTCTGACTCTGTGTTATGTAGATTCATCGGATCAACTGATGTTAGATCAGGCTTCACAGAGTGCAGTCTCACCACTTAGGTCCTAACTCACCTTGAAGATTGTACCCAAAATTGAAATTTTTAATTTCTCTATAAGATCCAGGCATTTCTGATGAGCAGGACATTTCCAGACTTTAGATAGTCTGGCAAACTTGAACTTTATTTGCTCAGAATAAGAAATTAATATTTGTCAGTAGTGAAATAGATAGTACTGATTTCACAGAGAAGACAGTTTAGAACTAGTTCATTTTGGCTACCACCATGTTAAAAGGAAATCTGCATATGGTCTGATCCTTCTAGATAATTAGGGAAATCACCAATTTCAGTGGGTATATTAAAGAACTGCATAGATATAATGGTTGCCAGTTTCCAGAAAACTTTATCTGAAAAGCTGTCTTGGGGTACCATTCCAGAGTCCTCATGTTTCGGTCATTTAAGAGTATGACTTCAGTATGCAAACCCATAAAAGTGTGATATATGAATTTTGGGGAGAACTACTTATGACTAGATGGAATTTCTGGGCTGGTGTTTTCCACATTGACTCAAGATCTTCAATATTACACTGAAGACCTTCAGTGCAGATGTTTGCCTGTGAAAACTGTTTTGTTCAATATCTACAGGCAAATTTATATTCACAATTTATTGCTTTAAATGTGATTTAAAAAAAATACATAGTAAAAAAGTAACAGATCTTAATTTAGCAAGCTTTTGTAAATAATCAATCCAACAAAATAAAATTATTTAACTAAGATGGAATGAGTGCTTACTGTGGAACAATATATCACTAATGATTGGAACAGGTGCACAAAGTGTCTTAATAAATCAGTAACCTGGAGAACACATCAATTATTTTGAAGGTTAATGGATTTTTTTGTTTGTTCTCCAAAAATCATGAAGATATTTTCTTAAATACTTCAAATTATTCAAAAGCAAACCAAACCAACAACCTTGATAAAAAACTGAAGGTGGTTTATAAAGGAGAATAAAGTATTAGTGACACAAAAATAAGCAGAATGTATTTTTGACTGGGAGCAAGTGGAACTGTTGTAGCATGATATATATTGGACTGTAGATAAGATACTAAAAAGAAGCAATTGGAGTTATATCCCCCATCTCACTTGAAACTAATTCAAGTCACAAATTTTCATCAGAAACATTTTTAGGAGAATCAGCATTTTTTTTTGTGAAACTCTCTAGTGGCAAAGATTTCTAAAAACCATAAGGGGAAAATCTTGTCAAATTTGATGTAGTGACTAATCTGATACTTGAAATACTTGTCTGCAATCTAGCAGACCTGGAATTTTGACATTAATTTCTTAATCAATAAGATGGGGGCATATAAGCTTTTGAGGAGTCTTCATTTATTTCCAAAAGAGTAAAAACTTGAATCTTTTCTTGAACAGACTGAATATCTGTTCTCCTATCTATACATCATACTTTTGTCATACAAATCTCCAAAAGATATACCCAAGAGGAAAGTCACACAATAGCACAAGCTGGATAAGGATGTAAAATATATGATTACAGCAATAATTTTTCAGATGTTTTTTGAAATCCAACAATAGGGACAAGAAACTTAAAGAAATACACAGACATACAAAATAAAGTCAATACAACCGGGTTTAGATGCTCTGCAGTTCTGAGAAACAGGTTGCTTAAAAGTTTATCGCTCTAATTTTGGGCATCCGCTTTCATTACAAGTTGAATGTAAAGTCTTAACAAACATTGGAAAAGCAATTAATATGCAACAGATTTTATATGAGAGAGTAGATTTTAAAATAGATTTTTAAAAGAAAGAAAATGTAATCAAAGTCACCAAGGGTGAAGCAAGGAGAGAAAAAAAAAAATGAGGAAATATTCAGAACTTTAAGGTATTTTAATAAAAAAGAAACTCTTGTTTTGCCTTGTTTTCCAGTATGCTCCTGAACTTCTAGAGAGACCGAAGACCAGGAAGATTTAAACAGATCTCTTGGAAACGTAGTAGAAATTTTCACCCACAAAAAGATTTTTTTTAATTAAAGTTAAAATTGCGTACATGTAACTTTCATAACGTAAACTGATTTGCAAAGTTAAACTTATTGCTAAAAGCCATTTATTTTCTTTACTTTCTGAAAAGGAAAAATTACCCATGAACATTTTTAACATGTGCTGTATGGTTGCCTATTTTGACTAAATTATGTACACCACACATTTGAGTCTGTTTTCTCTTCACGGTTTCTTCTACCTTTAAATATTTTGTTGTTAACTATACTCAGATGTAAATCCTTTAGATTCAATGAAGTATTTCAGGTTTATAGAGGCAGAGGGAAATAAATCAGCATCACAGATTCAGCCAGCAGTTCTTAAGGAAGGAAGGGGTTGGGGGTAGGGGTGGAAACAGGAATACTTATCTCTGTTGATTTTTTTCATCCTATCACCTTGTGGAATCTTCCTATCTGAAAGGATATAAATTTTTCCTTGTTTTGAATATATCACAAATGCTTTTAACTTTCACATAGTTCATGAATTATTTTATCTAGGGAGTTTAGTTCACCCAGTGATGAAAAAGGTCTATTTTAATTCCCTGCAGTCCAGACCGGACCCTTTGAAATGCACCATTGAGCTCCTTGGGGCATCCTACAGATGGCAGCAGCAACTGTGCCATATGTTCCCTGTGGCAATTCACGACAATAATAGGACAAATTAAAAATAGTTTGTCATTTTGAAAGAGATATTTAGTACAAAGTATTTTTCAAGCAAAAGAGCGGGGATGACATGCATCTGGAGGCAGAAGATTAGACAACTTTACAGCAAGAGTGGCAGAGATATACGGTACTTCCTTTATAATACAGCCTAATTTAGAGAAAAGAAATTGACCTGTTAGACAAAGCCTGAATATGTGACTATGATTCATACAGGGAGAACTATGGATCAAAAAGATAGACAGAAGACTAGAACAAAAATCCCTCAGTTTCTTCCTGTCTCATCTGAAGTCAATTCAATTCTTTCCTGTCTCATAAAACCAACATTTCATAATAAACAAACCCAAAGCTAAAAGTTAACTAGACCCTTGCATAACACAGCAGATTGATTAAGAGCTGTCATACAAAGTGTGATATTTCAAATAATGGCTAAGTTAAGAGCTAGCTTTCTTACAGAAACCCTGCAGCCCACAGACCAGTTCCAGAGTCTGAACACCATGAGCAGACAAATAACCTTCAGACTCCATTGCTTTTGATCTTGTGCGAGCCCAACAGCCTTCTCTTCCCTATTATCCTGTAGTTAGTATTCATGTAATCTTGTTTTCTCACGCTCAAGATAAACAAGCAATTGACAGTCCCTTCATTTTCAACCAACCTTTACAATTAAAAAAGCTGCCACCACTTTCACAGACGTAATTAGCAGCATGTGGGAATTCTGGATCCAGCCCTCTACCATAGCTGTCACCACTGAAGCAGAAGATGTGTCTAAACTGCAGACAGAGAGGTGATGGAAAGTCCTACCTGAGCCGTCTCTAGCTAATTTGGGTTTCAATAACAGAGAAGATGCATGAAAGGGAACTCTGTGTAGTTGCGTCAACCAAAAAAGCACTCTCATGACCTTACTGTGTCAGCTTTGTTATCATTTGTACTCAAACAAAGGGCTAAATGTTTTCCTCCTTCTGTTCTCAAATTCAGACTTATTGCTAACCCCAAGTATATCTCTGTTGAGTTGATACTACCCTTTGAAAGCCCTGATGCTACACATGCTGTGGGCCAGCAACCAAAGGCCGTAGGTGTTTGCAATACCGCTGTCCACCTCTACGGCACAGGTTTTAATCCAGCTATTCCCAAACCGAGTCTATCAGTGCCAGAAAAGTAGCGCTCCTCATGTGAAGACTGAAAGATATAAAATCCAGTTATCCCACTGTATTTTTCTTTGGTTCTCACTGAGTTAAAAATATGAACTTAAACTGTAAATTGAAAATTTCGATTTGATGTTTATCTGCTGATGTATATCGTGCCTTTCTCTGACTGATTAAGGAAGCCAATGTTTTCTCTTTGTAGGGATCACAAGTGATCATCTTTTGATGAATTAACGGATTGACAGCTTTAAAAATCTAATTTTAATGGATTTTTCTCAGTCTTTGAATCACTTTTGTGACTTTTTTTCTCTTCCTTTTGCCAACTTTATGCTATTTTAAATGAATTCTGTCACCAGACTTGTATGGAATATTAAAGTTGCTGTTTCAGCAATGTCACATATGGGAAGAAAATATAGTAATTTCCTTATTCACTGTTCTCCTGATAACAAGACCAAATGAATCTTCTTGCCACAGCATTTTAACTCTGGAAAATTAAAATTTGTCTACTGTGACCTCAAAATCCTTTCAGAAATCATAGCCTGCTACTATAAAAATCCCATTTGATAGAGAACCTCTTCATTTTTTGTTCCTTTTTGAGTGTGCATATATAAATATGCAGTGCAATACATTAGAGGAAAAATAAGTGAATGTTTATATTTCATTCAGAAAGACACTATATTGCAAAATATAGATTCAGTTCTGAACAAATTAGTAGATTGACAGACTCAGGGAATAAGAAAAACGGAAAATGATTGGTTGGATGACAGAGGACAATTGAGAATGAAGAAATTATACAAAATGTTAGAAATGGGTCAATTGTAAATACCTGTTAAAAGTATTTTTAGCGAACATGGAGATTTAACTAGTAGTACAAAAATGAAAGTGGCAAAATTGAAATTGAACATCTGAAAATGTTTTTTTCTATCTATGTGTGATGCTGTAGAACATTTTCTAAAGGAAGATTTGTCTTTTGGGACATTTTAAGCCTAGGCTGGAAAAAATATTTGGATGGAAATAATCTTGCCTGGGTAGAGATCTGGACCAGATGGTCTCATTATTTCAGTAAATAAATAATGTAATGAGTCTATAATACCATGATCTATCGAGTAAGCAAGTGCCATTTTTCATTACCAATTTTCCAAAGATACTTTTTGGAAGCAAATGGTCACTCTGGATGCAAGAGATAACTCAGCTCTGACTTTAAAGGAACTTTAATAAGAATATAATTCCATTTTCCAGGAAGTCTGAATAGATATGAAATTAAAATATGCTTCTACCTCTTAGTCTTAGAGCAGAGATGTATCTTGGGAAATTGTCATATAGCGTAGCCTGCAGTAAACCAGGTTCAGTGAAAAACATACAAAGTTAATTTTCTAGTACTCTGTGTGCTACCTTCTATAAAATATTGTGGGAACACACTGATTTCACTGGAATTTGAACCAAGCCCTAGATTCATTTTTAGAAAATAAAATAAACTGTAGACTCTAAACATAATGAACCCTTTAGAAAAAAACAATAAGTTTATTCATCCACCGGAAAAATACATTGGAATAACATTAAAGTTGTGATGCAAAACAAAAGATGTGAAGTGATACTTACCATATGGTGTACAACACACTGACACAATGGAGTACATTTAAAAAGTAGTTAAGGGACACCCTGTAGTGTCTAGGTGTAGGGTGACATCTGGTACCTGTTATTTCTTGACTCAGATTTTGACTTCATCTGATTTTGTGTCACAATCCTCCTTTTAATGTACTGAACTAACTTCCTATTTCCGTAGTTGGATTGAAATACACCAAAATGGACTCAGTTCAGAAAACAGTTTAAGAAGATGTCAATATATACACGGAGTTTCATATAAACTCAAATTTGGGGTTTTCCCCCCTTGGTTGAGATGACATACCCGCTGAATAGCAATAGAAGGTCTGTCATCACCCAGTCTTTTACAAAACACACAAATAGTTATTCGGAATTGAGGCCTGTTTCCTAATTTCCTGTCAGCCATCAACCTAACACCCAAGTGCTAGATCAATTTGCATCTTTCTTACCCAATAGAGTTATTGAGATGTTTCCCCTTTGTGGAAGACATGCGGTTGTCTGGTTAACCACATAATGCATCACCACAGGTTTTGTTTGCATACTCACCCATCAAACATACCATGCCTTGATCTTTCCTGTGTTAGTTGGCCAAAGTGCACCTGAATGGTTCCTCCAACAGGTCAAATGAATTATGGCTACAGATCAGTGGTCAGATGACCAGTCCCTCTAAGTGCAAACAAGCTGCACTTTTGAACTTAAACCTCAGACTTGCTGTTCTGATATAGATGCTTTAAGCCCTCTTGGTTGTCTCAAATGGCACCAGAAGCCTACACAATCACCTGGGCAACATGTTAGGCTTCCTACTACCTCTGCTGTTGGGTATGGTTCTCCTGTAAGTCACCGTCACATCTGTCATCTCTTTACTGGTAACTTAGATATTCTAGGGCAGTGGTGTCCAAAATTTTTTTTAATCAGTAAAAAATTTTTGAAAATGTGCTCTCAATAGATGTATATTTATGTATTATTAAAATACATACATGTACTACTTTATTAATATATTATGTACATTACAAAACATACACAAAAATAGAAATAAGAAAAGGGGGAGATAAAGATGAAATAAACACTATTTAAAACATTTTATTTTATTTATAAATAATAGAAAATATATTTTCTTCCCACACCTCAATGGATTGTCTTGCACATCCCATTCGGGAGACCAGTGTTCTAGGGCATCTCATGTTATAAGGTACCTCTACACAACCAACCAGGCCCTGTTCAAGGACTACAATGAGAGTTTTGTCACGTAGCACACATTCAAACAGTTCAGTGGAGGTGTATTACCCCAAGCAGTATCCCAGCTCATCTGTCCCCCATCTTCATGGCACAGAAGGGACAACAGAAGGCGAGAAACAGAAAGAAACAAATTCCTTTACTACTTCTTTTATATTTCCTCCTCTCCTAGGGCATTAAGTCTTTCCATCAACTATCTGTGAAGAACAGAACTAGCAGCAGATGTAGAAATCTGAACAAAAAATGACATCTCTGTACATATAGTAGTGAATGAAACCGTGGCACCACATTTTGACTGTTCATATCGCTGAATTCTCCTAACAGCGGTTGGCGCACTTTAGCCCGGGATATTTAGCAGTTTCACAGACATTTCCAGGCATAGTTCAGAGTTTATGATGGGTCAGGGACCTCTGTTTTGGGGGCCAAGAGAAGCTAGATTAGCCAGTTAGCCTCAAGACCAGAAAAATATCATTAAAAAATGTGTTTTTTGTCGTGAGCAGACACAGTTCCTGAACAAATTCCTCAGCACCTTGGAGCTGTGAAACAGTTATGTTCAATAGGCAGTTTTATCTCTGAAGGCAACTGGTAGCTAATGTGTTGACAAGAGTCACAAGAGTAACATATCCTGGAGAGAACTCATTCAAAAATGTTCACATAAATTATTGTATAACATTGATATGGAGCTGGTATTATTAATACAATCTTCAAACAAGGTCCCTCAAACATAGCCCTTTAGCATCATTCCTTCAATGACCAAATTTTTGTAGCTTGAGTACAAACATAGTGGCTTTCTATCTGAACTGGTCTCTGGCTTTTCCATACACTGCTTTAATCTTGTACATTTTACATGAACTCTGCAGCCTAACTGAACTTAGATTCCCACATAGTCCCTATCTATCTTCCTCTTCTGTCTTTAATTCAGTCCCTGCCTGTCTCATCTCTAATACCTAACTGAGGGCTAACACTAAGTCCCATCCAGTCCTTATCTAAACTAATCTAACCTAGTTATCTACAGTATCTTTTTCCCTTCTGCTTCTTATTTTACATTCTCTGCTAGCCTAAAGGTTTGGCAGAAGTGGAGATTTCTACTGATGGAAGCTGTCTGTCAATTGGACTACTTCTTCCAAACATTTCATGTTATCAACTGTGTCATCTCCAACTTACCAAACGTCAGTTTAGGTTGCTGTCATTCAACTAAGTATGTATTTCCCTAATAAAACAAGATAGTTTGGAATGATAATATCTATCTTAGTGGCAAAATAACACAGAATATAAAATGAACCTTTCTGTGTTAGAACTGATATCCATCTAGCCCACTTTTCCATCTTTGAGAATGGCTCAATAACAGAGGCTGATTGAACAATAAAAAAGAACCACATATATTTAAGATAAATCCTTCTTTTCATACACTGCCTACCAGCTTCAGGTATTCAGTTATTTGGGACAGAGATTACCTCTGAACCATATTTTACCACCACCACCAGATCTATTCCCAGTGAAACTGTCTGATATTTTAAACNACCCAGCGCCTGCTGGTGAAGTAATTGTCATCCTGGGAGCTTGATACGGTTTTGTATATATTTAATTATTTTCTTTTTATTATTTTATTATTAATATTTCATTAAAGTAGTTTAGTTCCTTCTAAACTCTTAAGTCTCTTTTTCTCTCTCTCTCTTGCCTCCCTTCGGGAGCGGAGCAAGAGATAGCGAGCATCTGTCGTTCCACCGGATTGGGCCAATCTGTCCCAAACTACGACAGATTTATTGGCTCCTAATGTGGGGCACGAGCAGGGCTCGACCAGGCCTCTGATAGATTGCTTGAATAGTTTGAGTTCCAGCTTGCTCAGAGTTTAGAACAGACAGCTTACATTTATGCTTTTGTTCCTAAAACAACCTATGGCAACAGGTTCCACAGCTGTGATGCACGGTGTGAAAAGCACTTACTTTTATTTGCTTAAAACTTTCTGCCTAATAATACATTGGGTCGTTCTTAGTTCTTGTATTGTGTCAAATAGTGAATAATTGTTCTTATTGCTATGCAGCATGTCACTGTGATTAATGTCTTCCTCATATTGCTAGCAAACTGAGTTCTAGTCTATTAACTGTCTCCTTTTTATGAAAGCTGTTACATATTTTTGATCATCTTTCTCTCACTTCTCTTCACTTTTTCTATTATATCTTATTTCAGATAGGTGTACCAGAACAGTACATATTATGCAAGATATAGGTGCATCATAGATTTATACGCACTACAGTGATGTTCTGTGCTTTGCTGAGTGCTTAGGATATCACTGTCACCAATATCAGTAGCATTGCAAAGTCTTCTGCTACAGTGATTTAATAGAAGTGAGAATGAGGATACAGAGGAGAATATGAAATATATATTGTTGCTACAGACATGATACTTGTAAGGACTCAGTATAGTATTCCCATTTAACCTAGGCTGTCTCATATATATTTCCATATATAACCTGTCTCATATATATCTTCAAGTATGTCTTATCAGCCTAAGCTTTTCCATTTACAATCTTATGTTTACTTTAAGAAAGTTTGTTTAAGTGGACCAGGTTGGGGAATTCAGTGAGTTCTTACGAAAGAAAGAAAGAGAGAGAAAGAGAGAGAAAGAGAGAGAAAGAGAGAGAAAGAAACAGAGAAGGAAAGAGAGAAGGAAAGAGAAGGAAAGAGAAGGAAAGAGAAAGAAAGAAAGAGAAAGAGAGAAAGAGAGAAAGAGAGAAAGAGAGAAAGAGAGAAAGAGAGAAAGAGAGAAAGAGAGAAAGAGAGAAAGAGAGAAAGAAAGAAAGAAAGAAAGAAAGAAAGAAAGAAAGAAAGAAAGAAAGAAAAGAAATAGAGCTGTGAACTTAATCAGAAGTTCACCATGACTTCTTCTGAATTCTCAGCAGAGTGGTAAGGGGTGTCTTTTTCTGTGATTAGTGTTTATAATAATTTAAAAGTTGATAAGTAGAAAGAATACTAGGGATGGTTTTGTAACAGAATGAGCAGACGAAGAGAAGGGTTTTGACTATGTTGGTCTTCTAGCCATTGCCCAACTGCAAGTGATCTAGCAGGATAAAATGCAGACATGACAAAATAACGTCTGACTGTTTTTCACTTATCTAGAAAATAAAAATCAGATTAATGAATCTGTGGGAGAACATTCAATTAAAAATGTTTCATTAGAATAATGTTTTAACTCAAGGATTGTCTGTGATACTTTGAATAATGTCTCAGCTATCATGGTTCTATGGTGCTTATAAGAAGCAGAATTACAGTGGATCTGACTTTTGAAAATTAATCATTCCTCTTATTTAGTGAACTGGTAGGATCTGTTTGTTTAAGAATATGGTTCAGTTTAACAGGAAATAACATCTGGTGGATGGATAATAAGAAGGAATCCAAAAGATAACAGCAAACAAAGGAAAAGTTAAAAAAACCCTACAAACCAAACCAACTTAATATTGCTTTGCTAATGTCTGAAATCTGAAAAAAATGCGCAAATTAATCATTGCTTAATGCTTGTTTACCAATAGCACTACTCTCAACAAATTGCACATCAATTTAAAAGTACATTTTTAGGTCTACAACCTATTCTATCATTGATTTTCACAAGGAACTTAAAAGGCACTAGCTCCATTTTCTTATCTCTAAAATGCAAATTATTCTGTATATTTAAGAGGTATCTTATACTAGTTGCTTTTTATATGCAGTTTTCTATTTTCCCTGGTAACATGAATGGTCAAAAATCTTTACTGGGTCACACAAGCCCTCAGGTCTTGGCATACCATGCTTGTTCTGTATGTCCCTATTAAGTACCAAAACCTATACCCAAGAGGTATCCTGCAAAACAACAACAGGATGCTCATTTAAGATAGAACGTACAGCAGCCAAAACAGGCTGATCTCCCGTTTGACCTCAGCAGTTCTGTGCATTTTTACGTTATGTACTCAGTCAGTTCTTTAGTTAAGTTTACCCAGCTGAACCTGAAAGAGCGGTGTTCTAGGCAGTACACCCGGATATTACACGCGTAATGAATCTGACCCACTTAGCTAAATTGTATTTGTACTCTGATTTAACACTTCGGCGCCACACTCACGGTCAGACAACTCTCACCACCAAACCTACTCCCGTGATAAGTCTCTTGCTTACTAGCCTTTGTAGCAATACACTGGCACTTAGCACCTTTACTGTTTTCAGAAAACTACCGTGGGTCTTCAATGCACTTGAAATTCAGGGTATTTTCTACTGAGATACCTACATATGAATGTAAGAACAGACTTTCAGCCTTCTTCACCTGTAATTTTGAAAGGATTAAATTAATCAGGTGCATACTTTAAACAGAACGTAAATTAGAATTGCAAAAATAGCTTCTTGGCTTGTGAATCCTTTGTGGGATTGATTTATTTTTTTTCTTCTTAGTATGGAACATATTGTCAGAACTTAACTTACAATAAATAACAGATAATTAAAGTATGCTCACTAACAGAAAGGCTAAATTTGACCCTGTATTTATGAACTGACAAGCCATCTAGGCAGCTACTGTGCCTCAGGTGGTGCTATTGTATTCCTAATCATACTTACTGTCAATTAAAAAAAAAGAAAAAGTAGAAGTTGCAAACATAATTATTACAATGAAATGAAAAAGTCATTCCCACAATAGCAGTGAAACAGCTAAAAGGTCACAGACTGTCTTTCATTAAGAGTCTTTTAAAATATGATTTTTAAAGCACAATGAACATAAATATCCATTTTGTTCTTGAGGAAACGTCCAGATCCCTTCAAAGGTGTTGTAATGAGATATGGTTTTAGTGTAATTTTTCTTCGAAGCAATAGATGGTAGTTAGTTCCATATGTCCCTATACAGAGCTTGTTTCATGAGTGTTACATCTGCATTTTTTTTACAGAAAAGGTGGATTTTTAGCAGAGGATGAGAAGTCAGTAATGGTGTACCCAAATTGTCTTTAATTGTGCATTTTACTGAAAAGGAGATGAGAGCTCTGTATTCTTTCAGTATTTCAAACATCCCATGATTTCCATATTATTTTTCTTTTAAATCCTGAAAGCCATTATGTTTCTCTTTCCTCATTTGAGTGGTCAAACACAAAAAGGAAGAATACCGAGGGTGAAAGCAAGGGTGGTTAACCTGGGAGGAATACAGAAACATTGTCCAAGCATCCACAGATGAAGTTAGGAAAGATAAAGCTCAGAGCTGAATCTGGCCAGGGATGTCAAAGTCAACAAGAACAGCTTCTGTGAGTACGTAGGTGACAATGGGAAGACAAAGGAAAACGTGGGCTCACTGCTTAATGAGATGGGGGACCTGATTACACGGGACACGGAAACAGCTGAGGTACTGAATGCCATCTTTGCCTCAGTCTTTACTAGCAAGACTGGCCTTCAGGAATCCCAGGCCCCAGAGACTGGGGGAACAGCTGGAGCAAGGAAGATGCATCCTTGCTGGAGAGGATCAGGCCAGGGACCACTCAAGCAAACTGGACATGAGCAAGTCCATGTCCCCTGATGGGATGCACCCACAAGTGCTGAGGGAGCTGGCAGATGTCATTGCAAGCCTGATCGATCATGGCGACTGGGAGAAGTGTCCAAAGACCGGAGGAAAGCAAACATCACTCCTATCTTCAAGAACAGCAAAAAGGAGCAGCCAGGGAACTACAGGTTGGTCAGCCTCACCTCATTCTCTGAGAAGGTGGTGGAGCAGCTAATTCTGGAAACCATTTCCAGGCATGTTGACAAGAAATTCAGCAGGAGTAGTCAGCATGGCTTCACCAAGAGTCACGATGGGGCAGAGTGTACCCTCAGCAAGTTTGCTGATGACACAAAACTGCGAGGAGTGGCTGATTTTATTACTGATCTCTCAGGCTGCAGCTCAGTCCATTTTATTTATCTTAAAATTGGAAATCTAGACCAAGCAGAACCAGTCCAGGTAAAACATAATCTAATCTTGCATCTGAAGCTTTTTATATGAAAAATGGAAACGTGGCTTTCCAGAAGGTCATTTGCTGCACCTGTATAGAGATACAAAGCTTTGTCCTGAACAGACATAAACAGCCCAAACAAAACAAAAAAAAAGAGTTATTGTATCAGGGAGTGGTTACTTCAATGCTTTTTGAACAGGTAATATTTAAAAGCATGACTGAGGCCAAATACTAGGGCATCTTTGGCATTCAAACTGGAAGAATATCTGAAAAGCATGTAATTTTTAATCCAGAAGACTTCGGGGACTGCGGTGAGGAATGCAGAACTGCAACCTGCATAGGGCGGGTCACCAAAACTCAGAAAAAAGCTGTGGCACAAGGAGATTGATATGTAGGCAGAATTTGAAGGCGCACCCCCCATCCCATCTCAAAACCTGTGCTCCTTGGGTTGCTTTGGTTTTGATGGAGGTTCAGTAGAAAGCCTTTCCTGAGAGTTTTGAAGCGAAATGATGCAAAACCCTCCAAGAACTAAAGTTATGGGTAATTTAATGGAACATCAGAAAAACAGAGAACAGGAGTAGGCAGCTTTGTCGCACAGGTATAGAGAAAGTATTCAGCGTTCTCTCTCCAAATGTTTATCTAATTACATATTTTCTCCCCTGCAAGTGGAACACATTAACAATTTCCATTTATGTATGTCATATTGTAGCTGATGCATATTTTAAAGAATAAGAACCAAGTTCAACTGTGATTCAGGTCCAGCGTTTTCAGAAGAGATACATGGACAAATTAGATCTTTTCTCAAGCATTCCCGTATCTGCCCGTTTTTGTGCTGAATTCAATGCCAGTATTGTATCTGAAGCACTTCTATTTACAACTGCGCTGTTACTCATGCAGAAGCTGTAACGTTCAAGGTCGTGACTCATAACAGGGAAGATCAAATTTTCCTGCAGTTCCTTTACCAGTGTCTGCCAGTAAGTCCCATTAGTTTTTTCAGTGTTTCAGAAGCTCTCTCTCTTTCTAAGCACGAAGAAAAAAATACCTCAGTCCTTTACAGGCCTTTCTTCTTTCTGCTTCCTCTGAGATCTCTCAGACTTCACACAGCTGATGATATCTTTCTCAGACTAGCAGACACATATCTCTAAGTAAAACTGCCAGCAGCAAATGTCAACTATTTTCTTTTATCAATACTAAGATGGTCCCTAACAGCTTGGTTTAGTTTCTTGGTTCTTAGCTGTAGTTGAGAGCTGTAGCAGTTAATGATAATGACTTATGTTTGTCTAGTACCTTTCATCTAGCAGCATCTAGCAGGATCCAAAAGTGTTTTATCTGATTGACAAAATGTGTAGAGGGAGCTCTGTGCCTACCACTGAAATGCAACCAGAAAGGAGAACACTGCAACTAAATGAAAGCACAGAAAGAATTCACATAGGCACCTCCTCATACCTTCCTCTGCTGTGATAGCTGGGAAATAATACTGTGGATCATCACTATCACGGGCTCCCCAGAGGTGGCTCATGCAGTAATTTTGTCCCATTATAGCATCTCTTCATCATTACTGAAGGAACAAAAGCAGTTAGGGGCAGGAAATGTAGGTTGAAACAGAGGGGAGAAAGCAAAAGGACTAATATCAAGGGAAACTTCCAGCAAAAGAAGAACAGCGAGGATATACATGTGTGTGCTTCCATATACAGCATTGACAAGCTTGGCACTGTGATACCACATCTAGGTCTGGGGTCTACAATTCAAAGAAAGATTAAAGTACCATAAAGTTTTCTAGTGATGATAACAAAAATGGTCAGACAAGATTTTTTTATTATTATTATCATTATTTGCATTTGTGAATTTGGCACCAAAGGAGAAGCACGTTAGTAATAATTATGACTGTCAGAGAGTTAAGAGGCAATGTAGAGGAGACCTACTGGATACTCAAAATACCGTTTAAAAGGAGAAGGAAGCTATGACAAATGCAGTAGTAGAAACAGAGGAGAGAAAAATTACCAAGTCTAATGTCTTTTGGGTATTTAAAGGAAAAATAATCCCTGCTGCTCATTGGGAACTCAGCTATTAGAAGCGTGAGAGGAGAAGAAAGGCTCTTGGGTGGATGCGGTGATTCTGGGTCATTAATGTCACGTATCCTTGGTAAGATCAAATGATCTATTAGGCTGCATCTGGGGAAGTATTTCCAGCAGCAATGTGATTGCATAAGGCGCTGCTGAGACCATATCTGTAAAGACTTACGAGTGTGTGCACAGGAAAGATGAAACAGGCCTGGAACCGTGCATTGATGGTTCAACCGGACTTTGAAGGGAGCCCAGGGGCTCCTTTATGAGGAAAAATAAAAGAACTTATTTTGCCTAGCTTATTGAGGTGGAGTCTGAGAAAAGGTGTACTTTGTTGCAAAAATGGAGAAAGGAGGAAACACATAGGAGAAGGAAATATTTATGTAAAATGGGTGCAAATCAGCTATGAACAAATGCAGGCTCAGAAGAGGAAAAAAACTATTTCTGAAAACAGAGTAGCAGACCAAAAAAGTTTGAGATCAAGCAAAAGCATTTCTGAAAGGATGATACCATGTAGCCATTGACCTTAACGGAGCCTGAATTCAGTAGTTCAGGATGTCACTCCCAATAGTCATTACCAATACTGCTGTTATGGAAATATGAGTTGATCACCAGGAGACACAGCGAGCAAACACAAAAAAATTATCAAAGAGTTACACGTAGACACATGTCACCTGGTAACCGGTAATTCTCTGTGTCCCTGACCTTTGCCCACAGCAAATTCAAGGCTCCTTGATAAGTAAAGCCTTGTTTTGTTGCCATACTCACCACAAGCCAACTAATTCATTAGATGTGACCATACCTCTCAAAAGTAACTGGTCACAGACCCACAGCAGTTTCATAAAACACAAGAACATAGGAGTTACAGGTGGGTGGGACTACAGCGTATCAACACTAAAATAATTTACAGGTAAATGTCGGTTTTAACAACTATCTTATTTAAAAAAACCAAAAGTTCAAAGCACTCATTTTGAAACTGCCTACACTTTCCTGCTGAGATTTTAAAGTGGAAGGCTTTTTTATTTAGTTTTTGAGTTTTACTTAATAGTACAATAGATTGAGTATTTTAAAAATCTAAAATTAAATATATATATATAAAAATTAAAATGAAGTCTGTTATGATAGTAATACTATCATTAATAATAATTCTGTTGAGTTAATTGAGATTTGCTGGATTTTTCAGGACTTGTTCAGTCTGAATCAGGATTGGAAAAAGATGTTGACTCCGAGAATACTGTCATGGGACTACAAACATTTCATGACCTTTTTTAATTTTTGATCTTAAGTGGCCATTATACTACTTAATTGAAATACTAACATTTAGCATCCTGTTTGCTATGATATAAGGCAATACAGAAATCCCAGGGCAATTTTAGACAAACCATACATTTACAGTCATTTCTCTCAGCACCAAAAGCCCCCCAGAAACAACATAAAGCTGTGAGTTTTTTAACCTGAATTAGCTTCTCTGATGTTGTTCACAGTGTGACACCAAACAGTGATCTCACTGGTTTGTCTGAGGGAGTGAGATGAGACAGTGATAATCAGTGAGGCTCAGAGGATGTACAAGCAAACGTTGATGCCAAAATAAATACTTGTGAAACTAGAACCTCAGACTTACCTTGAAATTATTGTTTCCTCCCACTGCTGCTTACCTATCCCTCTAGCTTTTTTTATCTGTTTCTGTCTTATTTGCTTGAAAGTGTTCCTCAGCAAGACAGAGTCATATGCAATATTTATAAGTACTTCTTTTCTTTAAAGATGAAGTTTTGTTTCCATTAGGGGTAAAAAATATGAGCTGGGAATACTTGTGACCATGAACTGTTGTTATTTCTGAAAAGCACTTCTTTCACTGAATAAGACAATCAATTATTATAAAACAAAATATGTAGCTACAATTTATTTTGTTATCAGGTTAAATGAAAGAAAGTATTTGCCCAGTTAGTGTTTTCACAGGGTGTAAACACACATGGGTCACTTGCAATTGTTCTTGGGACTTTAGAAACTTACAATCAATACATTTTTTCCCAGTCCATGGATTTTATTTAATCAATTGAAATCGTTTTAGACACGGTAATTTTAGACTCAAGACAGTAACTCTTCTACTTTAACCAGCATGGGAGAAAAAAAACCCCAAAACCCAAACATGTTAACTCTCAAATCTATCTCCATTTTGCACACTTCAAAATGAAGGTAGATTGGTTTCCTTGACACTTTTGCTAATTTGAAGATTAAATGTGAAACATGAGTTCTCTGTAGGTATACAATTGTTTCCTTGCAATATACTCCTGTATTAGCCTTATTGCTAAGGCTGAGTATAAGGTAATTTCAGAAAAGCAAAGGACTGTTGATTTACAAGCTAAACAATTATTTTATTCACTCCTGTGTTTAACAGAACACCAGTTTGAGTGATTACATTCTGCCTACCTAATTTTCCTCTATACTTATAATAAGAGTTTGAACCTGATCTTGCTTATTCAAGTGTACATCAGTATAGCAGTGACTCCATCTGCCCATGTAGTTAGGCAAAAGAATAAATGTGTTGTAAAGGATATATTAAAAAAAAAAGGTCAGACTTTTTTTTCCTCTCTTTTTTGAACATTCACTTGAGAGGTGGTTACACTTCAATGACAGGTGATTCATTATTTCCATATTTAATTGTGCTAATGAGGGATGGAGTGTAAGTGCACGCCTTCGTTGCACTATCACCAGTATGCTTTCAGTTACAGCAAACAGATAAATACATGAAAATTAAAATATCTTTTAAGCATACTCTCAAAATGAAAGGCTGATAGCTACAACGGGGAAGTTTTCCTAAAGCCATTGGCCTGTGAGTCCGACCATAGCAATGTGAAATGCTTTACCTTCTACCTCCTTAAATAATTCAGAGATGCAGTTGCGTCTACTATTGTGCTCTGTATCCGTGTGCAGTTAACAGTTGCCACAACCTACCTTAAAGCTACTGAGATCATTTCCAAGGACACGGGGTGAAGCACAGTTCAAAGAAAGCTACTCTGACCGATTCCCTTTCCCCTTACCTTTAGCTTGGCCGTGAGCAAACATGATTTGAGTTAGACAGGAGAGGACAAACTGTCTGATGGCTTTTCCTGTGGGGGACAGATACCAACCTGTAACAGTTCAGATCATACAATTTTTTTAGGTCTTAAAACAATGCAGTCGTTTCACTCATCTGGTTACACACAGTGCACTGACAATCTTTTTTCTTCTTATAATAGAGCTAATGGCAACTGGAAATGACAACTTCAAAGTTAAGTTAGTGTAACATTGTGTCACTTTTTGTAAGAACAATGTTAATTAACACATCACTTTGCACCATGCTGGAAAAATACTGTTATTAATTTCATTAAAACCCCAATCCATGATGCTAGCCTAATACAAAAGGTGTGTCCTTTCTGGTACTAATTATTTGACAAAAGATAAAATGGAAAAGAGGAGTTCTCTATATTTTTATTAAAATTCTTGGAAAATGACCTGGATTTTGACTGGAAGATTCATTAATATTCATTTGTATATAATTGCCTTAATTTTAGTGATAATGACTTCAGTTACCAACTGTGTGATTGATGGGACTTGTGTCTTCTCTCTGAAGGAGATGAGCTAAATAAAAAAAGTAGAAACTTGCCATTCATGCATGATATTCTTAGCTGACTTTAATTACAAGCTAGCTAAATAAGCATGCAAACCTTGCTATGATTGATAGGATCTCTATGCTGTAGTGATTGTTTTTCTTGAAGTTAGAAGGTGCTTGAATCAACTGAGTTCTAAAATTAACTGGAAGCTGCATCCCAAAGAAGCCTCAATTCTTTCTTAAATTAGCAATGATGAAGAAACACTTAAATACTTTGGCTGTTATAAATGCACACACACACACAATCATCTTCATAGTAATCTGCAAAGACGCCACCTAGATGGACGCTATGTATCCCAACTAGATGGGAACCAATTATCCTTTCCTGCAAAAACCCTTGTGGTTTCAAAACAATCTCAATCTTCCCTGGGATGAAACATGACCTTCTAACTTCATAGCGAGACATGCAAGCCACACTCAAGATTATTTTCATCGTTATGCCAGGCGGTCAACATCCCTGCTTTGGCATTGTCCCACGTTGCAGAGCAATGCTCGAGCAGTCAGAATAGTCTAAACCACTTAACCTCCTCCTGCAGTTGTTCCACCTTCTGTTAGCGGTTACATCTTCACCAGGGCAAGTGGGGAAGCAGAACCAAATCAGCTGAGCCTTCTACTGCTTATTTCAGTGCCCTGGCCAAACGCTATTGGTCATATAGAAGAGAAAAAAAAAAAAAAATAGCTTTTCTCTAATACTCTCACCAGAAACTCTACCATGTTTCCAAGGGAAGTGTTGAAATTAATCAACACCAATTCATTATATTATACACATACGGAGTGAATGTCTGATACTCTTATTGTCATTTGTTAGGCTCAGCCATTGTACAGAAGGTGACTTACAAAAGCGTGCTGAAACATACAGAGTTGTAGAAAGCTGAAATAATCTCTTATAGTAATTGATACGATTTGCTGAAAATATTTTCGTGGTGATCAGGATCATTCCTCATTATTCATTCATCATTTCGAAACATATCACACTGCTCATAAAGTCCAAACTAAATTTATGTTGAGTAGTTCTAGAGAGGGGATTAGAACTTCAAAAGAGTGATTTCTTAATCCAGGATGACCTACATTTTCCTTCACTTACTTTAACGAAAATATCCCCAAATAATGTTATTTAATAGCATTTTGAAAATGGCATTTTTCTGTGGTTATATGAATAGTTCTTCTCTGAGAGTTCCTTGGCTGTTGTTATGGTTGTTGGAATGCATATTTGGCAAATCCCTTGTGTACGCATTGTGGGGTGTAATAGCCTCACACCAAATTTCTGGTGTTGTGCTGGACTTCTCCTTTCTCTGGATGTGTTCAGTATCAGAGTAAGGAGGATGACTATAAGAGCAGCACGGTTTTGGCCACAGCACGGTTTTACCCCAGAGCCTTTGAAACTGCAGGCCACCAGCTACAGACTAGAGCAAAGCCATTCGAACCCAGTCTAGATGAGTGGTACAGCATGAACATTATATTTTCTGACCAGCAAGAACCGTACATTGATGAAAACACTCTGGAGGCATGGCACAATAGGGAAGAGATGAAATAGCCTTGTTTACCTTTTCTGAACGGGTGAGCTGACTATCTGCTGTCACAGTGGTGAGAGATGACTGATGCATACAGCAGACCGTTCACAGACAACAGGGGCCGTACTGTGCAGCTTCTGCTATGCCACTTGCTTTGTACTGATTGCCACATGTTAGCTGTTGTTATTATTATTATTATTTATTATTATGTAGTGATGAGTCTTCATTTTCTTTCATTTAGATAAAACCAAAATGAATGATTTTAAGCAGTTCATAGGCTATTAGTTGCTTTTGAAAGCTTAGTTTATTCTTAAAACATTTATTAAAATTTTAATTTATTAAACAATTAAATAAAATATTACATTACTAATAGCCTCAAAGGCAAGAGCAGTTAGTGATGAAGATTGTTTACAAGTTGATTTATTGCAGTAAATACCAGCTTGATACTCAACTGCAAGTGCAATAATGGCATTTTCATACCTCTTCATTACTTCTTTGCCTATCACTTGCCTGTACAATTTCATGTACAGTGGTCAATGGAACTATGCCAATTTATTTCAGCTGCAAATCTGGCCCTAAATATCTAAAGTTGACTCACACATATGTCTCAGTCCTTTGCAAGACAGAGAATCATCTGTCAATGGAACTTCAAGCCAAGTGTTACAAACATTTTACACTTCTTGGGTAGCAGCCATCAGTGTGGAAATGTCAGGTTTTGAGCAGGTACACAAAGGAAGGTTTCTGAGGATATCTGGACAGCTTCTGAACAGCTCCAAATTCTCCTGAGGCTATCAGCTTCAGAACCTTCTGTCATACTGTTGTTAACATTTGTTTTAATTGGGAAAAATAAGACAGAATGTGTGGTCTACTAAGATAAGAGCGAGGAAAGGAATTCCATAAATATGAGCCTAAAGAGATTTCAAAGGTATACCTGAGTCTCCTCAATTAATTTCTTTTCCTCTCTGGGCCATTTTTAACCTAGTCATCAGAAGGGCATATTTAAGAATTAATATCTACTAGCAGATTTAGATGGCTAAATTGAACGTAGTTTAAAGGAACCCCACCAGAAATAATTCTGAGATAAATTTCACAATAACATTGACCTCACATGTGGGGTTTTTTCCAAAGTGACAATTGCCGTGTGTGTTCTCACAAGGCCGAGAAGCAAGGCCTTAACTGACATTAATATTTGTTGTCTCCCCTTAATTATCACACGTGAACTTTATAAATAGATAAATCTGTATTAACAAATCTGTTATATAAATGTCCTGCAGCTTGAAAGTGGCTACAATAAATATGTGTAGGTAACTTCAGAAAATTGTTCCAACAAGGGGTTCATTGACTTCACTGAGATGACAGCTACCGAAGATAAGATGGTGCTGGTTAGGGTAGCCACAATGTGAAAGTTGGGTTTCCTTCACATTGTGGGGGAAAAAATACTGTGCAGCTGTGGCTGTTCAAGCTTCACAATGTGTCTGGTCTACCTTTCCTACAGACACAACTATGAGGCGTGAAATCATGAGAGTATGAATAAGTCATGAGTTTTCATAATCTCGCAGATCTTTCTCATCTTGTATGCACATAAACACGCTGCACAGTCTACCACTAACAGCGAGAAGACGGGAAGTGTTGTATTAAGTCATGCAACCACAAGAAGGAAACCCCAGAAAGTAGATTGTGCTTGAAACTACATGAACTTTTTCATACATATTATCTGACAAGCATTTTCACAGACTCACAGGATGGATGAGGTGGGAAGGGACCTCTGGAGATTGTGTAGTTCAACCTCCTTGCTTAAAGCAGGGTCAGCTAAAACAGGTTGCTCAAAAGCGTGTCTAGTTGGGTTTTGAATATCTGCAAGAATGCAGACTCCACAACCTCTCTGGGCTATCTGTTCCAATTTTTGACCACTCTCACAGTAAAAAGTGTTTTTGTGTTTGTGCAGGCTGCTGCACAAAGAAACATCTTAAGTTTGCTTTGTCATCTCCTACAGCTTCAATTTGATGAGTCCTAGTTCTCATCTGGAAAAGACAGTGAGCAGTCATTTCCTGCCATAGTCTCATGCAACTGATCTTTTATAAACTCCCCCACTGTATTCCCCCAAGTCCTCTCCTTTTCAGGGTGATTACACCTAGACTATTCAACTGCTTCTCGTAGAGAAGCTATTCCATACAGCTGTGATAATGGCTTTCGTCTTTTGCAATTTTTCCACTTCTAGCATATACTGCACACACTACTCAAGTCATGGACAAATAATGAATTTATAAAATGGAATCATTTGCTGTACATACATTTATTAATAATTACTGTAATTTAATTTTTCTTTTTTAATGCTTCCAAACACTGATCTGACACCCTCATCTATCACAGCCCCGGGTGTGAGTTATAAGAAGCAGATATGGACATATGAAACAGCAAATTGTGTCATCTATGATGTTCAACAGTCATGGACTGAAGCCATGAAAACCTCTCTGCCAGTAGAACAAATACATATAGACACACACACATACATATATATCACATATACACTAAATCTGAAATGAATAAGCACACCTTAATTTAAGATTTGACTCTAGAATATCAATAAGTCCAATGATACTATGATACTCCAGAAATATGATGGAGGAAATTTCTTTTATAAGTTTTCTATTTCTTTTTCATAATATTTGTCTGTCATAATATTTCTCTTTTTCTCTCTGTCCTGATATAAGAACAGAATGCATGATGAAGAACAATTCCTAAGTAAGTTATTGAGTTCCTTTAGTCAATATAGTGCCTGCAAAAGGTGCTCTGCTGACTGAAGACTGTGTTTATTCATGAAACAGTTCAAACCTATAACCCCTCCTCTCATCACTGTCCCAGCATTTCTACTGCTGAGGGAGAGACAAACCCCCACAGGCCTTAAATTTTATGTTCGTCTTTATACATGACAATGGGTCAGCTAAGAAACCTGTTTCATATCTTCTCACCCTCTGATCTTTGATCTTTTTCTCTGTAAAGTGTGATGCAAATGATTAAGATCTAAGAGAAGAAGAAGCAATTAGATAGAAAGTGAGCGTCAGTCAAAGTGAAGAGGGAATACGTTCATATATTTTTCAGCTAAGGAAAACAGCCTTGATGCCTCACAGAACTGTAGCATTATGTTTCTGGAGATCTCTTCTTAAGGCAAGTATGCCTGAGGTGCTTGGTTAATTATTCTGCTGGTTCAGAAAGCCTGAGGTGAGCATGGGTACTTGTGTACTCATTCATCTCTAATTATTAGATTCAGAGTTGGATGCTAACTAATTCTGCTTGTGTACAAATTCCTCCAAACAGATTTGAGCCCTAACACTATATACAAAACCGCAAGGAACACATAAATAAACTGTCAACCATATGCAAATCATCAACCCAGGGGAGTAAGAAGACCGAAACTGGTAACACCACAACATGAAGAGCAAGTTTTAACTGAGCAGACTGGAATTCTGCAGCTAAATTGATGAATGCCCTAGGAAAGAAAAGCAGACTACAGCAGGCTGCATAATGCTGCACGTACCTTTAAACTTTGAGATCTACATGCTAAAGCTACGTTCAACAACAAAATGAAAAGAACTTACACAATACAAAGGGGCTAGCTTGCTGCGGGGAGATGCTCCACGTCACCACGGAGAACAGTTTTGCCATTGTAAGTAAAGCAGCAGGGTCACCTAGTCATTAGAGATGAAGACGGATCTGTGAACTTCCATATGCATTTGTAATCACTGCCAGCTTAGCAGGCACACTCCCTCTTCCAGACACTAAATACGTGTTAAAAAAACAGAATAGAAGCGTAGGTCCTAGTTCATTCTTCCTCATATTTTGATACTTAACTGGTACTTAACCTACTAGATATCCATTAGCACAGATTTGCCTTATGGTCCAGGGAAAAAGATGAGTTATTAAAGAGCTCAGTTCACTCCATCTAGGCCCTGGATCACCTTCTAGAGAACCTCTCTCCCTGGGACTGTAAGAGGTACTAACAGTGACCATTCACCTTGGTTTGTCTGCCTCAATGCCTAAAATTAATAGATGTGCATCCAGAAAGCAGGCTATAATTTCAAGTGACTGTCTGCACTCATTTCTTTCTTCAGAATGAACCAAGACATTTGTTTACTATCTCACAGAGAAGACTTTTGACCCTATTAAGATGTTTTTTAGAATGATAATCAGGCACTATACCTAAGTCCATCAGCAAAATGCAAAATGCAAAAAAAAAAAAAAAAAAAAAAAAAAAAAAAAAAAAAGAAAAAAAAAAAGAAAAAAAAAAAAAAAAAAAAAAAAAAAAAAAAAAAAAAGAAAAAAAAGGAAAAAAAAAGGAAGAAAAAAAAAAAAAAGAACAAAAAAAAATGTAAAATGTTTCCAGGTTCAAACTCTGTCCTGAAACGTGAAAGCCAAACACCATACTTCAATGGGGCCAAAAGGCTCTAGCCATGGCATCCACGTCTATGTGTCTGTTAGTACTTGCTAAACTACAAAGAAAAGAATGGGGTAAGGACAATCAGAGCAATAAGCAGTATAAACCATGTACTTTTCCCTCTTCATGAATACACAGGGGTGATTTCACCTGAAATATTTCTAGTAGCAGTTGGATATAATTGCCACCATAAAGCTTTCAAAAAGTAAAAATGTCAGTTTGTGCTAAATGGAAATAAATAACTAGTTTATATATAAATATGTATGTATGTATACATACAGAAATTTATGAGAAGAAAGATATTTTCTAACAGCTCTGCTTTGAATAACGTTATGGAAAGTTGATGTATATTGGTGTAGTTACACTGATTTACATCTGATAAGAACCTGTTATTCTGTTCTATTCTATTCTAACACATACATGGAAAATATGTACAAATCAACATTTGCTATCTTCACAAATATCTTATTCAGCCACAGGAAAAAAGCTATCACCTGTCAAGATCAGATTTCTTATCACAGGTTTTGAGAGTATGAAAATAACTATAAAACTTAATGTATTTTTCTCACTGAATCAGAAGCTAGGGAACAATTTTATCGTCTGTCTGTGTGAAGAAAATCTCTTCTCCCCTGGACCATGACCTCAGCCCAGGCACCATCGTAGAGTGCCCTTTGATGAGCGAGACTCCAAATGAGAAATGCTGGAGGCTGTGTTGATGAGGATTGCACTCTGTAACTTATTTATGAGACTTTTTGTATGTAGTAAAGGGCAAAGAATAATGAAATGTAATGTTGTGGTTCATTCATTTATATACTTTTTCATAGACTTGGGAAGAACTTTCAAGCAAAGGCTAATCCTTGCGTCTGAAGAAAGGAAGCCCTGAAAAAGCCAAAGCAGCAAACTAGAAACAACTTTTTACAGCACTGTTATAAAGTGAAACAAAAAAGACATTATTTTTCCTCTCAGCCTTCAACCCTGTCACACTGAAACCTAGTAAATAGTGATGAAAGCTGCAGGTGAAGACAGGGAAGATGAAGAGCATTCCCATCTGGTTCTCCTGCAAGCCTTGTGGCCAGTTGCAAACAAGTGACATCTTCTCAATGTGTCTCTTTTTCACATTTTTAATTTTGGGGACAGTGACACTAACTCCATTTTGAAAGCATTTTGAGATCTTTAAATGAAAACTGGATCATTAGAGCTGCATATTGTTATTGTTTTATTCTTTTCTAGTACTTCAGATTTGACATCGTCCAGGGAATCAGAGACTAATCTTTTTCATATACTTTAATCTAACTCCACACTCCATCATTTGACTGTTTGCAGATTCTTCTTGTAATAAAAAAGAGTTGGTTGGATAAAAATATTTTTAGCACAAAAAGCTCAGTAAAAAGATGAGGGAAATTTTCTCTTTTGCTATATATATATTTATACTCATACACACATAAATAAATATATCTATATATAATTATAACATATATTTTATATATATTTGAAGATTGTTTGCATTGTTCACAGAAACTCAAAAATATTTTTATAAACATGGAATATTTCCCATTAAATTTCTTTTTAGTTGATAAATAATAGTATATAAAAAACTATAACAAAGTAAAATGAAAACCTCTGGTTTACATGTGCATATTAAAAAAAAAATTCTCTAACACTTACATTATTTGTTCAAAGGACTACATATGTGAATCATCTAAAAGTTTGAAGGGTTTGTTACCTTCAGAGTTCCAACTAATTTTCTCTTAGGTCCAGATCAAGTTTCTGAAAACCTCAAATTCCTCTCTCTTGCTGAATTTCCCCTCTGACTTGGGCTTCAGTAACTTAGGGATGTAAATGTGGAAAAGAAACAGAGATGAAAAAACTTCATATTGCAAATCCAAGTGTAGACAACAGTGACAGGAAAGAAAATATCAGGTATTACACCTAATTACCTGAATTAAACCTGTAGGTCAAGCCTTCTGACTTGAGGTCTCAGTAAATTTCAGGATGAAATTTCCAATAAGCCCCACCTGTCATTTGTGACCCTGGGACTCCCATCAGTCAGGGCAGATTGTCACCTGCAAGGTCTGTGTGAGGTTCACGACATCTGGAGGAATTCGTTGCTAAAGCAACACAATTTGGAGCTGCACTGGCTTTTACTTTTCCATTCCACTCCCCAGAATGTGATGTCCTGATGAAAACATCTCTGGCCACCTTTATCTCAATGCAGAGCTCACACTTTTGAAAGAGCTACCTGTCAAAACTTTACATAGATTTTATTCAAGGCTGTGAAATAGTTGTAGACCAAATATGCTAGAAACAGGGCACAGAATGGCAAACTCTGCAATATTGCTGTGCTCTCTTTTTCAGACGCAATGGCTGCAGATGAGCAAGTAGCTCAAAGTGCGAACTAATGCAGTGATATCTTCTGTAACAACTGTGTTAAAAACATCAATTCTGAAGCTCTTGCTCTCATTTTAACAGCATACTATTCTATACAGGAGCACCATATCTTTTTTAGTGGACATAGTTTTACATGTGTGTTGATGCCTATATTTTTTTAGCCATAGTGTTTTTTTAAATGTTATTTTATGCTTTCATTTCAGAAACATGAATATAAAATACCATCTTGGAGATAGTTATGAGAATTCCTTTGGTTAAGATAACATTTGTGTTTGTGTGTGCATATGTGTGACAGAGACGTACAAGGATCAGCCCTACAATTCACATTGCTTCAAGATCAGCAAAATCAGATTCATTGCAGCCCTACTGATTTCAGTGTTTTGTGTTATGTGAATATTATAGCAAGATGTCATCTGTTTTACAATTTCCAAGTGAATGTAAAAATGTGATTTTTTTTTTACAACACCAAAATGCAGATATTTAAAAGCTCAGGATATAACAATAAATCTACTAGAAAAATCAGGGATGGAAAAAAAGGAAAGATGTAGGAGATATATGGATTTAAATGAGCAGGTCATTCAATTGCTCAAAAGAAACATTTTAATTGTTTGGTGGCTCTTATGGAATACACCAATCAGACTACACTCAAGTAAGAAAAAAAAGAAACCTATCCATTGAACTAATAGAAACTCTGCTTTTGAACTACTGATTGTCCTTGCTGCTGTAATTGTAGTTTCCTTCTCTTTCTTTCCTCAATTCCTTTTCTTATTTGTCTCCCTGTGATTTCCACCCACTTAGCAAGGTCAAGACATGTGGCTTACAGCAGAACTGGAAATTAAAGACTCAGACTTTGAAGAATCAGACTGAATAAGATGCCCAGATAGTGTAAAAGACCTTTTTATCCTACTATTTCCTCTAAGACTATTCTTTAAATTTGCTCTCAGTAGCTTTTCACAGTATGCAGATAAAGTTAGCTGCTTTCCATGATTGTCCCTGAGAGGAAATACTGAGAAAGATGTCTAATCTTGTGTGAGGAAACAGAAAACTTTTGCAGAAGGTGACATAGGGCTTGTTCAGGGGAAAAATGCATAAAGTCATTTAAAAAGTAAAAGCTGAGGAAGGGAAGAGCAAACAGATTTTAAAACAAACAGTAACCTTATTTAATGCAACGAAAATGCTCTTTCTGTTTAGGAGCAGTTTAGTGCTCAGGCAAAGGGAATTTTAGCATTTGAGGACATCACCAGCATTCAGCAATATGGGCTCCAACCACAGCTCTACAGTCTCTGCCTAATCTACAAGCTCCATCATCTCAGGTCTCTTGATATTTTCATCAGTCCTATCATACACCAACTGTGTCTAGATAAAAATGAGCAAAAAAGCTACCAGCAGGTAACAGGAACAAGAAATGTTCTATAAAGAGAACTGGGGAAGACAAAGGCAAACGGGGGTGTGTAAAACAGATATGGTAGCAGTCAGGCAGAGGAATTTCACATCAGTTTTTTAGATCCTAAAAAAACCCCTTTGAGCAAACCCTGTCTTTTGAAAATTAATGGTTAAACTTTTCTGTATAGTTAAATAAGAAAAACAAGTACTTGTTCCTATCCTGAGTTAAAGTTTGTCAGATTTAAGGGGAAAAAAAAGTGGTCTTTATAAAGCATGTTGAATAACAATCATTAGTAAAAAGAATACTTTGGTATCTTGCAATGAGAGAGCTTTGCCAAGCAAAGGAACGGAAAATCCCACATTGCAAGCATTGCTCTAGAGTTCCATTAAAGGGCTTCTGCAGTCCCTTACATTAGATGATTAACCGATCTGCCTTATAGCACTTAGATTAACAAGTTCTTTACATAGTTAACTTTTTATATAGTAATTCAATATAAGTTGCTTATCACCTTAATACAAGAGACCCTTCAGCTGCAAATTAGAGGGAGATTGCCAGTCTCTTTTTCCCTGTTCACCTGTTGGTAAATGATAAAGCAAATAAACGGGTCTTTAAATACCTGTGTCTAACACTTCATTCTCTTGAAACATTTGATGCGCCTAAGCACAGTATCGTACACCTATGATTATGCATCATTTTAATCTAATGCATTCTTCCCACTGTGAAATTCAGTTGTTCTTCCCAATTTAATGCACAGTTTGTTTTGCATTTGGAAGCGAGTATACACTGAGCTGCACCCTCTCTGACTCACACTTATAAAATAACAGTCTGCACTGAGTCACAGAAGAAGATGTTTTAAAGATGCGTTGTCTGTCTCCTGTTTCAAATGATTAAAAACTAACCTACTTTAGCACAGATTCTGGCATGTTGACTGACTAGCAAGGACTGAGTCCATAAACACTGGTCCATGTGGGAGAACTGGTGTATCCCTGGTCTCTCATATCAGCCAGTACAAACAAAGATAGCTGTTGGCCAAGAAACAAGCAAACGTGTATATTAAGCGTACCTTTTTGGATCTTGAAGGCAGTAGACAAAATTTGGCAGTAAATAATGTTGATGAGTTGTATGAAAAGACATTTTTAAATAAAATTGCTTGCCTGCAGACGTAGGCTATTTTACTGTAGGTGAATGCTAAGCAAACTGGAAATCAATGAAAGCGTTTTTTAAGTAATCAATTGTCTGAAAATTTATATCAGAAAATAAGTTATTCACTATCTGCTATTCCTGTCCTATTTTAAAACAGTTTCTCAATGATTTAGTGTGGCCTAGAGGACCAATTTTCTAGAAATCGTGCATAGCACAAGTTAACAATCTAGAAAAAAAGTCAGGATTACAATTATTTAAATGAAGAATCTTTATACAGAAATGAAATCAAAGGGAAAAAAAAAAAAAGATTTGTGGTAACAATTTTCTGGCAATAACAACTAAAATTTAAACCTTGTTAAAGCATGCATGTAAATCAGTAGGCCCTGTCCTGAGGTTTAGCAAAGTAAATAGAATGTAAGAAATTACTGAACTTGACATGAAAAATTGCTGGATGAAACAGCTGACAAATATTGCAGATAGTGTCATGAGGGATGGATGAATTTCACAGACGGTTAAGGGGGAATTATGTGAGAAATATCAGAACTTCACAAATAATTGAAGGGGAGCTTTGGGAATCTTCTGGGGACCAGTCTTGCAAGGCCAATGGGGCCAACATAACCAATCAGTACCATGTAAGACCAAGGTGACCTAGGTAATAATGTTAGAAATATCAAATTCGTGTATTGATGTAGCCAAAGTGGGACAGGTTCTTTATCTGGGCAGGGACAAGAGTGGAGGAAGTGAGGGATCAGGGTGTATCACGGAAAAAGAAATGTGGAAAAATGGGGAGGAAGGGAGATTGACGGGGCATGTAAGCAAGTGGCTGGCCAGTATGTTTGCCTCTTCAAGCCCTGCACCTGCTCGATGCACCTCTTTTCTGCCATCTTGATGAACTCTATTCCTATCTATTTTCCGTACAAATGTGGTTTCTCGTTCGTGTGCGTGTATGCACGTGTGTGCATGTTCTGCTAGCAAACTGAGCTGTGCTAGCCCGCTAGCAGATTTTGGAGACTCAAAGTGAGAGCCAAAACTGGATGAAGGGGCCCAGGATCTGGGCATGGAGTCTGGATGAAGTCCTGTTTTGGCCAGAGCCCACGAGATCCTCAAATGAGTGTGATGTGCCCGTAAGTTAAGGGAGCGCAGGACGCGCGTGCCTTCCACCAGTCAACTTTAAGTCTAGTTAGCCAAAAAAGAGGAATAGGATTGGACTATTTCTGTTGTTCATGATTTATAGAGGTGTCTGTTATGTGTGTATTTCTGTTGTAAATGTGTATATTTGCACCTCTGTAACACAGGTTCTGCTTTGCTTTTGCCTGCACTTAGGAGTGGGGATAAGCAGCAGATTCACATCTATCAAACTGAGATGGGATTAATTGCCTGGATCCTCAAGTATAGTGGAACTGACCTTCCTTAACAAACTTTCAAGTATGAAAAATTTACTTAACATTCCAGCTAACAATTTTCCCAGGTCTGGTAATGGATAAATGGTTGTATAAGAGTCATACAATGCACTACGTTCTTCAGAAGAAAAGAAAAGATCATGCGCTACATGTAAATAGAGACTAATATCTACATCCATATCCATATCAAAGAAAAGGAGCATAACAGAAAAAAACAACTTACAGAATTCTGCAAAATTCATCCCAAACTCTATTTCTTTGTAACAGATTCACGCATAAGCACAGGTGTTAAGGATTTAATTCTCAGGAAGAGCAGCCAGAATAAGCTAACAGAGATGAACTGAAAATAAAACTTCATCTTTCTCCTACTAGTGAGATAGATAGATATATACATATGAAGAGGTGAAAACTGTATACAAGAAGCAGATTGAGGCATCTAATAATGATATTCATGAATATGTCAATATAATGCTTGACCATATGAACCAGGATTATGGGTTGTGAAAGTAATGGTGAAAGAATATTTTCTGGTGTTATACTTTAATTAGCTTAAAAACTCCTCCGTACCATAAAAACAGCCTGAGGGATTTTAGCTATGCTTACCCACACCTTGAAATAAACACCTTTACAAGGCTTTGAAGGCCGGTTTTGGGTTTTTTTCCAGAATTAAAATTAAATTTAAATAAACAAAAGAATACTAAAAAAAAAAGCACATAATTGAGACCATTCAGCTCAGAGTTGTCCAGAAGGGAAAGTTCCCATTGATTACAGGAAATGACATTAAAATCTATGTTGTTGCATTTTGTTTGACTCCTACAACAACCAACTTGGTCAGCTCAGAGAGCATGGACGCATACTGATTTGGTTGCAACTGTCCGGCTTTTTCTGCTGTTGGGGTGTGCTATGGATGTTGGATTTTGGCTGACACAGACAAGTAACCTCACGATAGATTTAAAATAACTGAATCATGTTCTCAGACATGTCAGCTGGCCAAACTCTGCAAATGTTTTCATATTCATAAAGGTCTTGGGAGTTACGGTTTGGTTATCTAACAACAATAAAGTTTGATAAGTTTTACATTTTTAATACAATGTTGAGAAAGCTTTATGCAATTGACTTTCCCTTAGCTCAAGACTTTTTGAACTTTTACAATTTATGTATTAAAAATATTCCCTTCTGTAAATGTTTAAGACATATTATGCTTGTGCTATTATTTATGAAATGCTTTCCCCTTTTCCTACGTTACTGCATTATATTCTTCCTAAGATATTTTTAAGAAGGTCTTCAGGGTAGATCTGTCTTTCTTTCTATAAAGACACACAGGTACAGAGTTAGCAATGAGAACTAAAGGGATTTCATCCCTTCTACATCAACATTGTTCCCACGATAACTGCTGCAATTTAGCCTTTCAACCTTCCCCAATTTGGAGCAGGACTGCAGCATTCCTAGATTGTACTTATATTTTTCTCTCTATAAATACATACATATATATATAAACAATTTGTTCAATAACTGTGTAACAGTATCATCATACCAACTAGTGACTGATACGTATGGAAGGTAACATCCTATATCTATGGCCTCTAACAAAACTATTCCAATTCCAGAAGTCTGCACTTTGAAGTTGATTATCTAAGGCTACTTTGTTACTGCTACCCTCATAAGTAACTAAACATTCCCTACACTATTGGGGTATACCTTTTTTTTTTTAAAAAAAAAAAAAAAAGAGTTTAATTGAAATAATGTATGCTTCTTATTTCAAATAATGTATTGCATTATCACTTATAAAATATCTGGTAGATTACAGAAAACAAAACACAATGCACAGGTATTTCATAGCCTAAAGACTGAATACAAGAATGTTGCCTGGATTTGGATTCACCAGTGAACTATTACTTTCCTTTTGCCAAGTACAGCTGAGTAATTGATCAATGAATACTACTGAGTGAATAAACAGAAAATGCTGTGTGAGCTGATGGGGAAGAAAATGCCTGAGGAAAAGTCCATTCTTTAGTATCAAAACCTACCAGGAACTGCTGTTTTTCTGATCTATGCTTGTGCATCTCTGGAATTCTAGCTGGGTAAAGCAATTTTGATGTCTGTATTGCCATAAATAAAGATTGCTTTTTTCCCACTGCTATTTGTTTCCCTCCCCTGTCCCTTTTGAAATGGTTAAAGGCCGTAACTGGGAAGGGAATATGATCTAATGTTTAGTTGTCCAGAAGATCATGTACACCCTGTTTCCCTGTGCAACATAATAGGATTAAAAAAACACAAAGTCATAAATCAGCTTTTTATATCATTCCCTCCCACATCTGTATGCAGAAATCAATAAGACTTAGGTTCTAAGGGCTAGACTTGCAATAAAGACTTAGGTAGATGATTGTCACCCCACCTAGCCCCAATACTAGAGACCCATAGATGTATTTTGGGTTTTTTTTTTCTCTGCACGCATGTACAGCTTTCTGACACCACACCTGTCTTGCAGCTCAGCATACGTGCGACGTGTGAAAAGGACAGGGGTTGCTCGTTTGTCATTCACAAAAGCAGATGTCCTTGCCATGCTCAGATTGCTTTCTACAGGGAGAGGCTAGAGAAACCCAGAGGAAATAATTTATAAGATTACCTATTAATTTTATAGTCAAAACACTCAAGTATTAGAGTACAAGTTTTAGGTCAAAAGAAGATACGATTAGTGTGTCAGCACCGTATGCTGAATCACAACAAAGGTAAACGAGAACATTAAGTCAGCTATCCAGACTCATTTTAAAATAAGAGGATGCCTTCACCACTTGAGCAAGCAAAGCGCCTTTTTGTTTTCCAATGCAGATACCAAATACAAGTTTGGAATAGAGCACAGTTCTGTATGAACACTTAATCACAGGCTGTAAACAGAGGTCAAGTTGAGAGATAATGCAGGAATTCAAGATATATTTCTCCATGTGTCACATTCAAGCACCGATTTCTTGTCATGAGGTGCCAGAAGCTATCGTGCATTTACTGATTTGTTCTGTGCATTTCTAGAACTGGAGCTTTTAGATTAGCTATAATATAGCTGTAGGTAATAGTTCAGGGAAGTAAAAATATTATAAACCTAGTTTTAAAGTCCTAGCTGTGAAGGCTGAAAGACATAGACAGGGAAAGATAATTTCCCTATGATATTCAAATTGCTGCAAACTTCCAGATTTAATTTGCAACCACCATACTACGAGACACTAATAATCTTTCCCCTGTAATATAGAAGCAAACATATGGATAGTTTTTGCCTCAAAGATCGGTAAAATCCTATTAATTTTCAAGGATAAACTCAATTAAAAGAATGTATTAATTTCTGCAGTTTAATTTATTTATACTACTCTACCTGTTCCATGGGCAGATAACTCTGTAGGTTTATAAATATTTCACTTGTTAGAATACAAGTCTAGCTTCATTTGCAACTCTTTTTGTGTCACTGTCCTACTTTTTGCATAGTCTGCTTGACAAAAAGTTTCTATGCCTTACCTACCTGAATTTTATAACAAAAACCTTTGGGACTAATTAAGATTTTTATAGTAAAATAATGAGAGAGATTTTCTGTCTCTATACTTTTTTTACCCAGTTTTGTGCCTTGGGTTATTCTTGGGGCCGCCATAGTCAGATTCAATTTATAGAAGCATATTTGTTGCTCATCTGCATTAATAGAGCATAGTACAACGACAACAACAACAACAGCAGCAAAGATCTTGACAAGTTCTAATATTTTCTCTTAAGCTAAATAATTCCCCAGCTTCTTTCTGTGTAAGACTCATAAAACAAAACATGTGCTAATTAATGTAGGAAAAATCCGGTTGTTCTGAAAATATTTTAAATGAACTGAAGGAAGCTTTTTTTCAGTAGGCAAATTTAATCTGGCAAGGAGAAGCTGGTAGGACAGGCTAGACCAAAGCGCAGAGCTCTGCTGTATCTGCCATAATTATTCATGAAGCCATCAGCCAGGCAGGCTATATCTGGTTATAATTCTTGCACATGTCAGTGACAGGGAACATCCAGCTCTCATCCTTTAAGACGCTGACAAGGGCAGGAGAAGGTATGATCCCAGTGCCAGCAGGAAGCTTCCAGGCTTTTCGTTACCCAAGGAAATTCCTGAGTTAGCCCCTCACTGCCCGAAACAAAGCACCAGAAGAGTTCAGGACCGAAGGGATAGAGTCACAGCAGGCGTCATGCAGAAAGCCATCTGACAGAGCCAGGAGGAAATGCCAATGACTTTGAGTCACATCTCTGGGACAAGTCTTAACTATGAGATAGTAGCTGTCACACCCATTTGGGAAGTGCCAGGCCAGAATTCAGGTTCCTCTTCTGTGTGCTTGGACCTAAACCTACGTTTCACAGCTTGCACGGAGGATGCTCTGGCTTTATCAGTGAAAAAATGGTCCAAGATCCACTCCCTGGCTCTACGAGCAAAAGCCTCATGTCCATGCAACTTCTCTTTCTACCTGTGAAGTGATGCATCTCACACAGGCTGCCTTTGATAACAGTCCCACGGAGGTGACACCCAAACCTGGACTCTCTCTGGGGCAGCGCTTTCTGACATGGACCAGGATTACATCACAGCATGCGCTGGCAACTAAACCAGTCTGCATGACTGCAGGAATATATCTTACTCCCCTTTAATTTACCAGTGGAAACAGCTGATGATGGATGTGGCAGCACCGGTGACTGACTGGCTGTTCCCTGTTTTTGAGCTAGAAAGATAAGCAGAAACCCTCCTCTGCAGGTTTTGCTCACCTTGGTGTTTCCAATCTCTTGGTCGCTGCAGCCACATAAGGACCATGCTGATGTTTGGTCTGTGTGGAGCACATCTGTGACAATCCAAGCTCACCTTTCTATCAGCAAACCCACCATCTCAATAAGCAGTCAGTGAGCTGAGGTATACTCTTAGTCTTCCCTTCAGTTTGTATAAATCAATGAATATGCACTAGGGCAATATATGGGCAAGAAGGAAAATCAAGAAATGATCTTGTCGTGGTTTGGGCCAAATTGACCTAATCAGGCAGAATCACAGATACTCTCTCTTTCTTGCTCCACTTCAAAGGGAGGCAGGAGAGAGAGAAAAAAAGAGAGACTTAAGAGTTTAGAAGGAACTAAACTACTTTAATGAAATATTAATAATAAAATAATGATTAAAAAAATGAAATATGTACAAAACCATATCAAGCTCCCAGGATGATGATCACATCACCAGCAGGCACTGAAGAAGTCCCAGACCAGACTCAGTGGCGGATGGGAACCGGATTCCGGATCTGGATTCAAGATCTGAATCAAAGGCAGATGAACAGACAGAGTCCTCCTCAGACGTCGGCCATTGAAGAAAGAGGGCTGACCCTTTGATCTCTCAGCTGTTATACTGAGCATGAGGCAGATGGGATGGAATACCCTGTTGGTCAGTTTTGGGTCACCTGTCCTGTCCGCTCCTCCCCGCCCGTGTAACCCCTCTATGCTTTTCCGCTTCCGACCCTCCAACGGGGCAAGTAACAAAGTTGGCTGACCTTGGTTGTTATAGCAATAAGTGTAAGCAGGAGCCTCTCTGCATCCCATTCCTTGGCATCAACTATAAACATGGGTCTTATCACTCTGAGAGTGAACGGTTTTCTGCACAATATGTTGTTAATTTCAGCAGCTAGAAGAGGCCTAGCTAAAAAGTAAAGTTACTGAGCAAAATTAGTCCTGTTTTACCTCAAACCAGGACAGATCTCTAGAATCTTGGTGGCTAAGAAAAGCTCACCTGGGGTGTGGGAAATGTAGGAACCAAACTCTAACAAGCTTCTGGATAGTGGAAGAGATCCATTGGGTCTTGTTAAGAAAGATCTAGAATAGACAGACATCCTGATGGTAGGAAGGTCTCTTCGGAGGACTTCCGAGGACTTAGGTTTCAGATTAAATTAGACGGAGTGTAAACGGCACTAATGACGTTTGACCTCCCACTTGAAGGGGGACCTGTAAGATATATAATAATAAACACCAAGGAACTGGGCTTCGTGCTGATGCAGGTCCTAACTTCCAGCAGCTTCTGTGAGACATCAGGGCCTCGAGCGGTTCTATACATGCTCAGGTACACCTAAGAGACTTTGCCACTGACTAACTGAATGTCTGGAGAATTAAGGTTGTTTCTGAGTTATCAGTGCTATTTGGGATCTAAAACTCGAAGTGGCAGCTGGGCATGTGTGTCTCCCAGTGAACTGAGTGGATTCAGCTGATCCATAACAGCTCCATACCATTAGACCTTTTCAAATATGAGATAAAATGGTATCTCTCAGGACATTTTTACTATAGACTAGGTTGAGGTGTATTACTTCATTATTGCAGCAGACTGAGAACATGCATATGGGAATTTACAGCATCTAACTTGGTGCTTAGTAATTTGCTCAAATACAAGAATGGCTAGACTTAATCTTTAAAATCCTCCTTTAAATCAACGCCCTCCCACACCCTGGCTACAGCTGTGCAATCCTTTTTACGAGTGTGGGTGCTAGCACTTTCCAAGGGCATCAGTAACTCCCAGAATTAGACCCTTTGGCACAGGCTGGTGCAAACCCCACTACGTTATTCTCCGAATTCATGGTAACTGTTTCATCTGTTCACTCGTCTCCAGTCATCTGTCTGCCTATCTCTTTGCCATTTTTTCATTTCTTTCACAGGGCACTAATCCCTGTATGATGATGTAAGTTTCTTTGCTGCCTAAGGATTGATCTGGGCTATATCCCTCTCTGTTCCTCGGGCTCCCTCCCGTAGGAACTGCTGCATTCATCACGCTAAATTGTGTGATGATGTTGTGATATGGACCAATGCTCAGTAGGGAATAAACTGAAACCAACAGAGATATTTTCAGTTAAAGTCAAACTTCCAGAGGTGCAAAGTTAGTTCCTTATTGCGCAATCAAACCCACAGCAGGAGTCTGCTGCTAATTGTGACATTTTTCAGCAAGATGCTTGCAGACAGGTCACTGGAAATACATGTACTTCAGATCATTTTAGTAGAAGTAATATAGTATGCACAGAAGAGTTTGCCTTCTTAGCCCTACAGAGTTTCAGCTGAAAAGGCCATTTAACATTTTATAGTAAAACTCTTTATAAAGCAGAAAATGTAAAACTCGGACATGTTCTCAAATGATTAATGCAATATACAGTAATAGCATGGCTTGGCTCTTAAACGCTCTCTCTAGTCTATTGAAGCACTTCCAGAAATAATCATACTGACTTCAGAGCTATGGCTCATGTGTTTGAAGTTTAGCGCATCATCAAGTGTTCTGTTGGATCAAGGCCCTTGAATGTTTTAATTCATAAATATATTTATTTAGAAGAAATATACCTTTGTATAGATATGCCATAACATGAAGATAGAAATTAAGACACAGTGCAGGATCAAGTCTATCTAATTTTTTTCTTATTTTGAGTCTCCTAATTAGGGAATTAATCTAAAATAGGTGCTTTATTTTACACTCTATAAAATGCAGAAAAGTCAGTGCCTTTCGAAACTTACCAGAAAGAGAAATTATTTGTTTCAGTAAGCTACACAAACATGAACAGAACTGATCCTTCTGGGCTTTCAAAACTCCTTCTACTGATTAAAGAGGATTAGGCTAAGAAAACCATCATCTAAAATGGAGGTGAGAGTTATATGCCTAAATCAGTAAGGCAGCTGTAGGAGAAAACAGTTCTTGTTTTATGTGAAACAAAAGAATAATGACAAAAGTAGAAATAAAACTTAGGGATAAGAAAGTTTGTTTTCTCTCCTCTTTTTTTCCCATTCCTATAGAATTTAGTTTTTCTATAAATTTTAAATATCGAGATTAACAAAATCTTGGGTTCAAGTTTTGCTATACCAAGGAACTGCATAGATGTTTTATGGAAATTGTATTTCCTTTCCTCTGGTATCCACATTCTCTCTCTTTTTGGGACCTGTGTGACTATAAAATTCTGCCCCTTTGAGAGTGGAATAAAGAGTGCCCCAGCCTGTGACACCAGGCCATGGATGAGCATGGCAATACAAGGCAATAGAACCCTTTTTTATGATGCAGTGAAGTAATTAAACTAATCTGAAATGAGCCATTAGGCAAAATAGTTATGAGTTTTGGGCATTTTTTCCCTCAGTTAGAAGGTTTGTTTAAAAAAAATATTTTAAAAAAAGTGGATGGAAAGTTTACAAATGACCAATAAAAAGCCTATTGTTAAGGGATTCCAGGCCTGACCTGAATCAGAAAATGCAAGAAATACTCTGAGAAAGCCTTTCAAAATTTCTGGCCTCGTTTTGTGAAAAGAGAGTTCCTGAGACTGCATTTCCTTTATATTCATGGCCAATTTCCCTGAAGGTAACGATTAGCCAGTTACAGAAGTTGGCTCATATCATACCTTCAGTCATGGTTCTGTGGCCTGACAGGCTGAATAATCACTAGCTGGTGAAAGATCTGATAAATCCATTGTTAATTTATATGTTAATGGAGTCTTTCATCTGACGATGTCTTTTTTTAATATATTAATTAAATAACACAACAACATCTAGGAAGGAGATAGGTTAGCACAACTGGAATTCGCTTCTCTCTCTGATCAAGTAGAAGTTGTATGTAATACTTTGAAAAATACTTAAGTGATTTAGGAATTTACAGGTCATTTTTAGGAGTGATGGATATTTTCGACTGTGTGAAATGGTGCACCTAACTTATTTTCAGTGCAGGTAAATACATAGTCTTGAAGGCATTTTTGACACTTTCACAGTGTTTAGAGAGATGGGATCTTTTTACCCATGATTTCAAGGCAAATTTCAAGAACAGTACATATTCATATAGACTACTATTTACTGATGAAACTAATTTTTCAACATGTACACTCGCAGTGCATTGTGCGTTTTTCTTGAAACCCTTTTTTGGGGTGTATGTGAACGTCCCATACATAACAAAGGGGAAAATAATATTGCCACATTGTTGCTGCTCTCATAGCCTGTCTTTCATAGTGCACAGAATATTTAAATGTATTTTTAAGGCAATAATAATTAATGACATGAAAGCAATTGGAAAATATGATAAAAATATAACAAAGGTTTATGAAGATAGATGGTGTCATAGTAACTTGATATGTTTCTGTGATAAGATAACTGATTTTCTAGTTAAAGGACACACAGTAGATCTAATCTGTCTGGGTTTCAGTAAATCATTTGATATGGTGTCAGATAGAAAATTACTAGTTAAAGTGGATAACATAGAAATTAGAACTAAAAATGTAATATGAGTAAAAGACTGGCCAAGAGAGACAAAAATGGATATTATTAGAAGGGGACATTTCAGAATGGGGAAAGGTTACTTGTGGTTTCTTCAAAGACTGATCTTGGGATTAATCTTATTAAATACTTTCATTAAGGACTTTGTGCAAAATAGGTATGAACTAATGAAATTCATAGTTTAAATGATGTTGAGAGGCATCATATGTCTAGTGGGGGGTGAAAATATGATACAGGAGCAACTGAATGACCTTGAGCACTGGACTTACAGAATAGAGGTAAATTGAATGTATCTGTGTGCACTGTCATGCACTTTTACACTGATGACATGATTTCCTGCTTTACTTGGAGGCCAACCTTTCGAAAAGAGTGAGGAGGAGAAATATCTGAATGTGTTAGTTGATCTCAAAATAATGTGAAGTTGGAAGCGTGTGACTCAAAACGTGTAAGATATATCCAAAGGAATTAAGGAAATATTCTTTCCTTTTTCTGGCATGAAGGAGGACTGCAAGAATAAAGAAGTGGAAGGACACTCTATTTTATGACTCAAAACTGAAAAAGCTATGTCCATTAAGCCTGAAAAATGGAAGACTAAGAAAGGTTGTTATTGTTATTTACATATGACAAATTAGGCTAAAAGTGATGGGTATATTACAGAAAATAGACATGAATTTGCAATGAGCGCAGTAAGACTGGTAATCAGAAAGCTGTTTTTAACCACACATAAACTGAGATTCTGCAACAACCTTTCAAAATGGTCAGTATGGGAAAAGTCCTCATTTTAAGCATCCCAGCAATATTTTGTGATATAGTTGACAAAAAAACAGAGGCTTGGACTTGAAGACTCAGAAGGTGCCTTCCAATTTTGTTATTTATTATTCCTGTAGATGAACTATGTTAATTTAATTCAGAAAGCTTAATTTTTCAAACAATATTCACACATAATTCATATGCAGTTATATTTACTATCAGGTTTACCGTATACTGCAATTGTAAGCAGATAGAATATGTCATCCTCAGGGTCAAGTAATAATCATAACTGAGCTAAAAATACAACTTAAAAGCCTGATTCCTCTTTCATCTATTCCAGTTTTCTATTAAGATGGTATAACCCCTTTAACAGTCCTGGATATTTGCTGCAGTAGAAGAATACAATTCCAGACTTTTTGACTCACATTTCGTTCTCTAACTACTATAGTCAACTGAGTCTGTAATATATATATGTATGTATATGTGTATGTATATACATCTCCGCCTTAGGCAGAGCATATATTTAAAATGGATTTACCGCAGTATTTCCCCAGAGACTTATATTCCCTGGGTTGGGTTTCAGGTTTTTTTTTGTTGTTGTTGTTCTTTTTGTTTCTTCTAATGGTAGTTATAGACTGTATAACATTAGCTAGCTTGGAGGTGCAAATGTACCCCAGAGGAATAGCCTTATTTATTTTTCATAGTATAATTGATTATTTTGAATAATGTATGTGATGGCTAGGTAATGAGTGGAAAAACAATGTCTAACATGACTTGGTACCACTTTCTATAGTATCTGTGATTTGACAGCATAACATATTAGGTTGGCCTCACAGGACAAGACAGCTGTTACATTATTTTCTGTAAGTAAAAGTCATTCAGCACATTGCCCCCGCTTAGAAAAAGAATATGAATAGACAAAATTTCATCTGCATTGTTTTATCTGAGATGTACAGAGTAAAGTATAAAAATGATGTATAGAGTGAGATTATGGCTGAAACTTTTTTTGAGATGGTTTATCAGAAGGGGAAGAAAAAATATCTCTGTGAAAAGGAAAAGAACTGAAACTAAATCTTTACTAAAAAATAATGTTTTTAAAAAATTGGGATTGTCACTGGCTCTCTGCTTGATTTCTGAGGGGTTATGGGAGCTGTGGTGTGACGTGCTGTTAGAAAGGGCCTGTGCTGTAGCACCAAAAATTTTCTCTGTATCATCCAACACACAGTGTGGTGGTGCATGGGATCTTCTTTGCTTTACACCAGATTGACTTGTAGATGTGCGTTGGCTTGGCGATTGACCTTGGGCAGCAGGTCAGGTCACACAGTATCGAACTCAAGTCAGCAAGACAACATTTACCCTAAGGGCCTGGAGGGGCCTCGATAAGCAGCCAGTCGTTAAAACAGATTCATTTTTACAGATGTAATCTGTGAAATATCAAAGTTAATTTTCTTTAATGCTGTCATCTGTACCTGTAGAAAAGCGAATGTATAAGAAGTACACAGTGAAAATGTTTTTGTTACATATTTTTGGTTACAGCTTGTAGGTTGCTGAAGGGAAAAATGAACAAATTGATGGATTTGGTTATGTGTGAAATGGATATGTAGCAAGGGAACTAGAAAACCTTTTACATTTCCAGAGATCAGAACTCCCAACCTACCATATAATACTCCATTCCAATTTCATTCAACTGTGATGGAGGGAAAAATTCCATAACATTGGTGTGCACTTAATTGTCACAGGGAAATAAAATTACAAAGTTTAGTAATACCATAAAAATGTGTGGTGTTATGCAAGAACTTAAAATTACATGCTCTCTAAAGTAAAATTATTATACTACAGGGGCTCGCAAAAGCTTTCAAACTAAGCAGTATAATCTCACAGTTAAGAGCTTTAACTTCTGGTTGAGAAAGAATAGAAACACAAATGCCATTGCTGTCAGGACCAAACAGTACAACAGACTGAAGGTGAATTTTTATGTGGTTTTTTTAATGCATTTCTTATGCTAATGGTGTTGATAAAAACATAAGACATAATATTTGCATTTTCCGTGTGCAGCTAAGATATTAATAGCAAAGTCAGAACAAAGGAATGCCCGTTAATACATGGACACATGGAAACAGGTATGCACAACCCACTGACACCTTCCAATAGATGAAGGAACAATAAGAAAAGACAGATGCTCGTTCTCCTGAATCCATCAAGCTAAAGCCAGGTATCTCCCAGCTTATCAAAAGTACCACCAGCCAAAGCTTATCTATGGAAAGGTTTGAGTGCAGGAAAAGACAGACTCTTCAAGCACTAAATAAAAGGTAAAAGTCTTAATGGGTGGATAGAAAGACTTAATCATTGGGTCATCAGAAATGTTCATACTTTACTCTACGCTGCATGTTCTTGTCTTCCAGCATGATGGCAGGGACTTCTTGGCCAGCAGAGCCATTTCACACAGAGAATCAGCTGATCAATATGCATTGCACGAGCAGACACTGGACTGGAGCACAGAATGCTCTAAATAGCTCTCACTCTGTGTTGTTGAAAAGATTAAGCAAATCCATGAGCAGAAAATATGTATTCTGGATGATACAGACCTAACGCACGTTGGTCCTTTGTGGTCCCTGCTGTGAAATTGTAGGACCCCTCAGGATTATCCACTGAACTGCAAAATAGATCCACGCTTTTTCAAGCCGATGCAAGGTAGTGAAAAACAACTATTGACTTCTGCCAACAGACTTTATACATATCCCCTTGACAGAAATGAACCAAATAGCTTTTTTGAAAAGCATGTGACTGTAACCAATGTAAAGAAAATGCAGCAGTCCAAGGTCCAGAAACTCAGGCTTGTATCTTAAAGTGTTCAAATTTGTCATCTAAATGACAATGGCATTCTGTAAAAAAATACTGCTGCTTTTTAAACTTGTGGGCAACAAGTTGTCAAATGGTGGGCAGGCACAAAGACAACTAAATGCTGAGAGTTATCTCAGCTGATTTAATGTCCTAGATTAAGCTGTGAATCATGAAAATCTCAACAAGCATCTTCCATGTAGGGAATCTTCACTGTATTCACACTGTGCCAGGAGATACAGTCCACCCAAAAGACAGGTAGTGAAGGCATCATCTGGCACCTTGCACTTGAGAAACTTTCAACGTGAAAGTTGTTGAGTTAAATCCCGATTTTTTAGCTCTGATCCACATTTTAGGGGAATGCAGCTGCTGCATTTTGGTTATCCTAGTGATGGTTTTCATTCGTTTTCTGTAACAGTTTGTAATGACAATTATATAATTAATACATGAAGGCTGTGACACTGTCTTCTACGTTCCAGCGAGGTAAGATCAGCTGCTCTGCCTCACTCAATATCTCAGTTCAATTCCAAGTGAAGCAGCTGCAAGAAGTATGCAAGAGCAAACCACACATTTTGCTTTTTTTTTCTTTTTCAGGACCACCCTTCTCAGGATCCTTTCCTTATGCATTAAAGAACCCCTGAAGGTTTCACCTGGGACTGGGGTTTCGCAGGGTTCAGGGGAAGATAGGCTGAGTTCACGGAAAAGAAATTAAGTTATGTTTACTAAATAAACAGCAAGCACATCTGGCTCAAGAACACCCCTGAGAAACAAGCGGTTGGAGGTTGGGTGAGTATGGAGGTAAAGCATCATCTGTAATTGCTCGCTCCCTATATCCTGCTGATTTTGGTCACTGTCAGAGTAGAAAACTGAGGTAGACTGACTTGTCTGATTCTGCACAGCCACTTTTTTAGTCTTAAGATTAAGCTGGCAGTTTGACCAAGACCATGAGAAGATGATTTTCTGAGCATCCAGGTCTTGGCCACTATGAGCACATCATTTCCATTCCTCTGGCCCCCACCTTTTCCAGCTATCTGTTCAAAGGCATTGACCAAAGTGCTCAAATGACAAGGCAACAAGACTACTACTAGAAGAACCTGAAGTGAACAGATCAGAACATTGCACAATTAAAACTGTTTTTGTAGAGTACAACCAGAAACACTGATAAAGCTTACAGAAAGCTTTTCATTGGAAAAGTAAAATTCAGAGGTGAAGAGGTGGAATGTGTAACTTAACACATAGTATTCCATTCCCAGTGCTCTGAAACTGTAAAAGCTTTTTATGAATAAATGCTGAAAAATTTATGCTGCCCTTTTTACCTTTCTAGTGTCTCGATAATTTTGGCTGAGGGCCTGGATGATAAACTGTAATTTATTATCTCCTGGCATCTTGGATAGATAGAGTGCTTTGTTATTTGGCTTAGTTGTTTTTCACTCTTTGTTTCACAGAAGACAAAGGAAGCATTGACTTCTTTCCTGTAATATTTTTGGAAGAAGAAAAAGGTGTTTTTGTCAAGGTGATATTCTTTGATTTCATAGTCAGATGCCAAATTATGAATTGAACTTGATAATTTGTTTCATGTTCATTCATGATGAAAGTATTTTTGATATTAATAGCAAAGCTTTCCATGAAATTTAATTTTTGTCACAATCTCTAAGCATTGCTGTACAGGATACTTACCTTTATGAATAAATTCATGGACTACTATACCTCACTTTTCCATATCTACAAAGGAGGGATAATGACACTTATCTAGCTGACAAATGAGATAAGTGGCTTAATTTATTAAAATTTGTAAACTGCTTTGAGATCCTCCAATAAAAGTTGCTGTGCAAGGAGCAAAGTAATAGCAGCCATATCATAAAGGAAACAAAACTTTTAATTTTGCCAAAGTTCCCTGGGTGCAAAGATAACTCTTTAATGAGATTAAGGACGTGTTTGAGATTGGCAAGTTTGTAACAAATCCTCAGTGGATACAAACATGTAAAGCTGTTTGGTGTAACTTTTTTGCAATTGCATTTGTAAAAGTAATTGGATATTATGAGACTGTGAATAGTGGAGAAATGCAGTTGGGAGTTCCAAGTTGTGAATTGTATGTCATATTTTATTGCACAAACATAAGTGTTGCTACTGTTGTGGCATTTGAATGGGTTTTCTTTCAGATGATTTATTAGCATATGTACAGTATTTGACTACCATTATGCTTATTTATTGATACTCATAACAGCCATTTGATCATATGGTAACATGAAGAAATAGTTGCAACACTGTGATTTAAATGTGTATTTTTCCCTATTTGTGGTAACCCCGATGTGCCAGAACATTGTAATAAATTTTTAAAGGACATAAAGACTCAAAAGGATACTGTTGAACCTAGGATGAAGAAGCTAAAAGAGTATACCTCTAATTGATTATTAGTTTTCTCTGTGTTGATGGATGGAAAGAGCTGAGCTGTCTGTTTTCTCAGAAGAACAACAAGATGCAGGTCTCATTTGAAAGGAACCCTTATTATGTGAGATAACCTAATATGTGCTTTGATTGAATAATTCTGTGTTATCCAGTAGAGAATAATAGCTCTGGAATAGCAAGACGGCATCCATTTGTGTTTTGACAGTTTTCTGTTGATTTTTTTTTTCCAGTCCTCAGAGCTAAAATTTGAAGGAAACAATTTAAATTGTCATGGAATAAAATTGTACAGTTTTTTAATATTTGCAACCCTCATTTACTTAAAAATAAATATTAAGTTATTTCCAAGCAGTGTTATACCTGAGAATTGTCTTATATTAAAAGAATGATATTAAGACCCACAAGGTCAAGAATAACCCAAAGCTGTATTATTTACACGTAACTATCTTCAGTATATCTTATATGTCTTAAACTTGATTGCTCCTGTGCCATGGCCAAATGTTATTTCAGTGCAGGGAAATAAAAACAACAACAATCCAGTAGGATTCCAACACTGTTACTATCAGTGGCAGTCCTGATGCCAACAGTCATACTAATATTGCTGGTTTAGTAGGAAACGAATCCAGGCCCGAGGAATAGTTTTGCGACTCAGAAATCCAGTCTTGTCCTGAGAAACAGTCAACGTCTTCAGGGTCAGCTGGATTGTGCCCAGGGTGGATTTAATGCTGGCTCTGTCTGACACAGCTTTGAGCAGCAGTAGTTTTTGTTCCTGTTCATGGGGTCAGGTGCCCCAGCTGCCTGGCTCAGATGCTTCTCCCGATGCTAAGTGTTGGGGTGAGGGTGAGGTGGCTGCTTGTCTCACTTCTTCATCAATCTTTGCTCTGTCAGAACTGTAGAAGGCCTTTTTGCCCTGTTAGTCTAGACACTAGAAGTCTGAATATCTTCTTACACTCTGCCAGCATAAAATGACCTCAAAATGTTCTTAAATTACAGTGAGCCATATATTTACTCCCAGTTTAAGGCTCTTTGTAAGGCTTGCTGCCAGAGTAGTGCCAAATGTAAATCAGAGCCAATATAAATCAGGGTCCATTTAACATACTACGCAGAGTGGCAATTAGAAAGTTTAGAATCAAGTAACAGTCTTTTTTCTCTGTTATGAGACTCTCATACCAATTTATATTCTGATCACTAATGCATGGCATCATTTGCCCCCTGTTATTAAGGGAATATATTACCTCCTCAACATAATTTTTCCTTGTTCATAGGTTTAAACAATTTCAGATTTTCTGAATCATGTTAATTTCACAGAAAAAATAACATCTATTTCAATAAAATTACAGAATTATGTTAAAAGAGGAAAATAATTGGGATGACGGAAGGGAATTTCTTAATTTCTAGTCACTGTTTGTTACTATCTATCTGACTGTATTACTCATTTACAACAAATGCAGCCAGAGTTATAAGATCATGTTTTATGGTATGACTTGAAGGCAGACTACAGTTTGCTCTTTAGTCTTTTGTTATTAACAGCCTTGTTAATCTAGCTGGATAATTGAACAAAGAAGCTTAGATCTATATGACAATGGGAGAAGGGCTTTTTTTCCATGGTTTGTTAGACGCACATCAAAACTTAACACTGTCCCGTGATACCAGCTCGTTGTAACTGGATCTAAATACAGATTTTTTTTTCTATCTAGTTACTCTAACTGGATTCTAGAGCTAATTGCCAGGCTTTAACTCCTCTGTGGGATTCTGCAGTCCATGCCTCCTAAGCCTTACGGCTAGTTCCTCACATAGTTACTCTCCTTCCTTCCCAGTGATTAAGAACAGTTTGTTCATAAGATCTGTGGGCTTTTCTTGGCTTGGCATCGTAAAAAGGGTAAACAAAGTATCAAGAAAAAAATGTTCTTAAAAATGGGATTTTCTAATAATTGACACTCTTCTTTTTCAAAATTCATTCAATCACGAGGTCGAGTCTTTAAAAATGCAACAAAATGAAGCATTTTTAGAAGTAATGTCTTATGTTTGATTTTACCTTTGCTTTCAGTCTGATAGGTCATTGTTGAACCTGGGAAGAGTTCTCTTATTCTATCTCTTTCTGGTTTTTACATGGGGGCAAAGCACCTTCCTGTAGCAAAGGACAATGTCTCTTCCATGATTCAGTGTCAGTTCCTGCTGTCTGGCTTTGGTCTCTTATTAAAATATCTAGCATCTCTTTTTAATTGCATGCCTTTTATCTCTCATAATGATTCATCAGCTGTTCTGATGCTTGATTCCAGTAAGACAAATTCCCCTAGGCAGTACCCCGTAATTGTTGTTTGAGGATTTGTTCAGTTTAAATATGAATGCTAATTACCTTCAACCATAAGTCAACTACTAGGTGAAAAAATTTTCTCAGCTATATTTAAGGAGAAAGTTAGGGAAAGCTTCAGCACAAGGTGAGGCAGATCTACCAAAGAATTCCCAAGAAGTATTGAAAGACAGGCTGAGGGAGACAGGTCTGCTCCGCTACATCACATAAAGTTTAGAAGAAAANAAAAAAAAAAAAAAAAAAAAAAAGGTTTTGATAGGTACAAATCACTTACTAACAACTACCTTCAAGATATAAAGAGTATATCTTTTTTTTAACTTTTTGTGAAGTGGTTGTATTCCTCCACAAACTTTGGCAAAAATCTTTGTTCATCATTTAGATGACCTCCACATGCTTGCTTGATTGCCTGCTTTTTTTCCCTGTTTCAATATAAGGTTGTCTTTTTCCCATTTTAAGTGAGTTTAAAAGCTGCCTAATTTAAAATATTTTCCTAATATATAATCTTGCCTTTACTACAACTCAGGCCCATTTATCTGCAATAGATATTGGAAACATTTTCTTACTTTCCTCTTTCTAGTACTGCTGCATATTAAACGCTGTTATCATGTCTACCCTTAGTCTTTTCTACTCTAGGCTTCTAATCTGCTCTCCTCTGGTGCGTAGTAATGCCTTACCATTGAATTCTGACCGTGAAGATTCCTAAAGACTTCAGGAAATTTCAGGTCAGCTGTTTGGATAATCAGTAAGTCTCTAGTACTTTCTCTTCCAAAAGGATGAAGGAGATTAAGGAACACTAATAACAGACTTCTGCGTTTTCAAGTCATAGATTTCTCAGTTCTTCAAAATTTGCTTTTCTGAAATCAGAGGCTGCTTCTATATTTCAATATGTGAAGCTCTTTCTTATTATGTTGAATTCAGCCTTCTTGCAAGCTGTCCTGTTATTCTCACATTCACAATCAGTTCAGCTGCCAACAGAGAGCACATATAAGCAGACTTTACTTCACTTTATGTCATCCATATTTTACATCTGAAGACTCTTTTTATAATTTAGCCATTACTTTGATAATCAATGTTACCCTGTATTTTAGTATTTTTCAATCAGAACAGATACTGAAGGAGTTGAGTTCTGTAAATATAAGTTCAGTGAACTCAGACAGGACGCCAAGTAATTCTCAAATTTCTTTCAGGTGTGTTGCTGATTGCCTATCATTCATTTGGCTTCATTCTCGATTTCTTGCTTCCTTCTAATTAAAATAATTTAACCACTCTTCTGTTCCATATGTCTATGCAGTGGCCACAAAAGGAGATATGTAAAACATGAAAACAGTCCTTCAATTTTTTTCTTCCTCTAATACAGTTTTTCAAAGCCAAATCAATTACGAGTTATCTTCTTTCCAGCTATTTCATGCCTGTGACTAGTGTAATTATGACCAAGGGTGCCATATCAGAATCTTCTTTTCATAGCACAGAAGCATTTCGAGGCCATAACATCAGAGATCTACTGACCCTGACCCTATTTAGAAAGGAATTTGTTATGGGAGTCATCCCAAATGGGTCTTGGGGTAGGCAATAATTGCCACTGTTTACCAAGAGTTCAAGTTCTTGTTTCCTGCCTTCTCTAAGTCTATGCCTAGATCTCTGTACTCCATAAATCACTCCTTTTTTTCCTCAATATTCTACCTCCTTTGTGATGTCTGGCTGTATTTTTGTTTTTTAATTACATCAATTTTTTGCTAGAACACATCTGTTGTTTTTTAATGGAAGCATTTCTATCTCTTGTAAGTGGAATCTAGATGGCAATACCTACCAGAAGCAAGTTTTCTTAAGACCACTATATCATATACAAATGAAGTAACCATAGAACAACACGGACTAACTCACTACTCACTACTGCTGAGAAATTTAGTTACACGGTTAACAGGACACACTGTGGCCCTCACAGTTGATAGTTTATTCAGAAACACATAAGGCTTTTGACACTGTCTCCCACAGCATCCTCATAGGCAAGCTTAGGAAGCATGGGTTGGATGAATGGACAGTGGGGTGGATTGAAAACTGGCTGGCAGATAGAGCTCAGAGGGTTGTGATTAGTGGCACAGAGTCTAGTTGGAGGTCTGTGACAAGTGGTGTTCCCCAGGGGTCAGTACTGGGTCCAGTCCTGTTCAACGTATTCATCAATGACCTGGATGAAGGGGTAGAGGGTACCATCAGCAAGTTTGCTGATGACACAAAACTGGGAGGGGTGGCTGACACACCAGAAGGCTGTGCTGTCATTCAGCGAGACCTGGACAGGCTGGAGAGTTGAGCAGGGAGGAACTTAATGAAGTTCCACAAGGGCAAGTGTAGGGTCCTGCACTTGGGGAGGAATAACCCCATGCACCAGTACAGGTTAGGGGCTGACCTGCTGGAAAGCAGCTCTGTGGAAAGGGACCTGGGAGTCCTGGTGGACAACAGGATGACCATGAGCCAGCAATGTGCCCTTGTGGCCAAGAAGGCCAATGGCATCCTGGGGTGCATCAAGAGGTGTGTGGCAAGCAGGTCGCGGGAGGTTATCCTCCCCCTCTACTCTGCCCTGGTGAGGCCGCACCTGGAGTACTGTGTCCAGTTCTGGGCTCCCCAGTTCAAGAAGGACAGGGAACTGCTGGAGAGGGTACAGCAGAGGGCTACAAAGACGATTAGGGGGCTGGAACATCTTTCTGATGAGGAAAGGCTGAGGGACTTGGGTCTTTTTAGTCTGGAGAAGAGAAGACTGAGGGGGGATCTCATCAATGCTTATAAATACTTAAAGGGAGGGTGCCGGGAGGATGGGACCAGTCTTTTTGCAGTGGTGCCCAGTGATAGGACAAGAGGTAATGGGCACAAACTTGAACGTAGGAAGTTCCATCTAAACATGAGGAGGAACTTCTTTCCTTTGAGGGTGGCAGAGCACTAGAACAGGCTACCCAGAGAGACGGTGAAGTCTCCGACTCTGGAGACATTCCAAACCCACCTGGATGCCATCCTGTGCAACCTGCTGTAGGTGACCCTGCTCTGGTAGGGGTGTTGGACTAGATGATCTCCAGAGGTCCCTTCCAACCCCTGTGTTTCTGTTATTTTGTGATCCTCCTTTTGGCTCAAATATGATTGATAACAAGGTCTTGATTGCCTTGCATCTGTTTATTATGCGGACATGTTAGAGCAACTCACTTGCTAAGGAGCAGTTATAGCCTGTGAATCCCTCAGTCTCCTAGTTTTGCTCTTCTCCATTTGGAGGATGTTTGGTCATGTGATATGGTCTCTGCTTTTCAAACTTAGCTAATGGCCAGCAAGAGTGTATGAATAACCAGGTTTAGTGGCAGACCTGGTAGAGTAGGGTCAATGGTTGGACTAGATGATCTTAAAGGTCTTTTCCAACCTAAACGATTCTATGATTCTAATAAATCGCTGTTAATTCAGTTATTTATAAGAGATGCCAAAATGGAGAATGCCATACCTTCAGAAAAGAAAGAGATAGAAAAGGAGAGAAAAATAATGATCTCTCTTGGCCTCTTCTCTAAAGGACAGTATTGCAACCACAGACTATATTGATAATGTTTGATTTCTCTCATGGCAGATGAGAAACAGAGACATGACAAATTTTATTAGGGTAAGTAACTTTTCATATTGCTCTTTCTTCCTTACCTCTGGCTGTATTAAAAGCACTTAGCTCACAGCTCTTAGTGTTAAGGTCACACCAGTTCTTATCCTGTGTTTCCTGATCCAACTCGGTTGCTCTAGGCTTTATCCAGTCTCATCTTGGAAGAACCTCCAAAGATGGAGACTACACAACATCTCTGGGCAGTCTGCTCCACTGCTTAGTCTAGCACTGCATCTCCTTTCTCAACGTCAGTCCAGAAATGCTTTGTATTTCCCCTTTTTCTGCGGTTGGTATCACACACCAAGAGAACAAAGGCACCTTCCAAAAGCACTAATGAGAGTGTATAGTAGAAGAGCAGTAAATCTGCATTATGTATCTAGGCTGGTATCTGACCTTACAGGGGTATAAGAAAAGGCTTATCTGATCCCCAGAGTGCCATGGTCACAGCTGGAAATGAAGGCTTGAAAAATAAACTTTATGATAGCTACTAATATTACAAATTGTAGCACTATGGAATAAATCACAGGAGCCATGAAACACAACATACGGTACCCTGTTTTCAGCCAAATGATTTATTCATGAATGTTCGTAATTCAAATGAATTGGCCATGAATATTCATGGTTACTCCTTTGTAACTAGATATTGTAAGGAAATCTAGGCTAATTACAACAGAGGCTCTTTGCTAGCATTTGCATAGTGGCAGCGGGAACATTTTGGAAGTTGGAATTCCTTACTGGAGTCCCAGCTGTAACTACTTCATGTGATTGAATGTGTACAGAGGTCAACAAAGCAAATACGTAGTAATGCTTGGATGTAGTCTGCTGGCATCTACCCAGCATATTTGTAGAATATGCACCATTAAACCATGAATATCACATAACTTACTGCCAGTAAAATAGTAGATATTCATGCAGAGCAAGCCTTAAGCACAAGTAAGTCAAGTGGCTTTTGGGCTACGTTCCAGTAGGCACAAGAGGTCAATTTCTGCTCACAGTTACATTAGTGCAAATTCACTGATTTCAATTAAGTTACTTTGGTGTGACTACAAACCAAATTTGGCCCTGTCTACAGACTCATAACTCACAAACCGGCAATTTTCTTTTTCCAGTAACAGCACTGAGAAACAAATTATACCATGATTTCTTATCTATTTCCAGTGACATAGGCTCAGGTTAAAATGTCATAAATCTGGCCTTTCATTTTTTCTTGTTTTCTCAGAAACATCAGCAGGAACGGATGCTTTTTTTCTCTCTGTGCCTTTTGCAGTTTAAAAAAAAGGGACATCCTATATAGAATTGTGCAAACACATGTAGAAAGATCTGGAAAGGAGCTGTAGCTTTGACATTGATGACAAAGAAAGAAGAAGGATGAAAGAAACATAATAGCTGGGTCTTTGTTCATCTAGAGAATGACAAGCAGGTAAGATCCTCAGGGAGTTCTTAGACTCATATATTCTAAGCTCACATGAGACAATTCTGATTTGGTGTCCTGAATATCATAAACCATATCATTTTTCCCAATAATCATTGTACCAAGAACAGACCTTCTGATAACCTGACTTAATTTAAAGATACAGAAATGAGGAGTCATTTCTTTTAAGGTTGATGTCTCTGAGTCAAACACATATATATGATCTACTCATCTAAGGTATAGGCACTGCCAGGGTATAATGCACAGGACAGATTTCTAAAGCATGGTTACTCATGAATATAAAGATTTTTTAGATAATGAGAAAGCCCAGGGGTAGATGTCAATGCTTACAATACCCTACATTTAGATAGGCTTAATGTCACCAGGGTTTTCCCCAGCAAAAATTTTCTCCAGGAAAATCCAGGATTTCCCCCAGCAAACTGCTCAAATATTAATTTTATTGTTAAAATGTGCATCTGAGTTCTGATATAAATTTTTCTGGCTTCAGCTTTCTTCCAGAGCTGGAGGAAAGTTTCTGTAATTTGAGGTGGGTGGGGGAGGCAGGAAAAAAAAAAAAAAAAAGAAAAAAAAAGAACTTTAAGAGGAGGCAATAATTCCTGCAGAAAATGTTTCCACTTTTTCTGTATTTGTTAATAAATGTCCTTCCTTGGCCATTGCCTCGTTATGACTTTGTTCACTTTGTCCCCATGTGGTTATTATGGATTGTGATTATGTCACCTTGTAACCTTTCCTGGGATACACTGTTGATGGAGCCTTTTAAGCTTTTTATGAACAGAAATTTTTCAGAACATACATTATTCCTGCAGTTTTCTTCTGAACCCCCAACACTTTCCAGTACTGTTAGTGAAACGTGAACACCAGAAATAAGCACTATTTTTCCCACTACTGCTGTAACCAAAAGTAAATACTATTTCTCTCTGTAAAATTTTACTTTTAACCATAGTGTTTTTCCCAATGTTTAAATTAATTATGGTTTTTTGTGTGTGACAGTCTGTGTAATTTTCAAAGCTTTTGATTCTAGAACATGCCCTGTAGGAACGGTCTAAAGCCTTTGTTTCCCAGGTATATGACGCCACATTCGACTCCCTTCAGATTAATGGGGTTTGCTATGCAACATAACATTATACTGCTAACATATTATCTATTCACCTTACATTTTTTTGCTTGCAGATCATTGATAACATATCTTGAATGTAAGGGCTCAAGTAGACACTCTTTTGGGACACCTAAGCTATCCTCAGCTGAATGGCATTTTTTTCTTAATAGTATTTCTGGGTTACTAGCCAGTTTTTAGCTAATGCATTGTGTGCAAATTTGACGTACACACCAAGACAACAGGCACAGAAGGTGTCTTGGCAATTTGGGTCAGGTCAAATAAATGAAGTACCTTTTCTAATAACTAGGCTGTTATTATGTAGCTATGAGGAAGGAACAATTACAAGAAGCAATCAGGTGGAAAGGATTCACATTCCTTACCTTCTCAAAGTTTTGAAGGAACGAAATGGAAGTGCACTTTGGTTAGTGAGGGTGCATGTTAAACCAGCACTGAAGGCACTGGAAAAAGTGAGAAAACCAAAACTGAACAGAAGATAAAGGAAGTACAATCAACATAAGCACAGCAGGAGAATCTTTGAGTGCTTTGGATAAGAAAAAGGGTGCTCTTATTCCAAGCTTGTAGAACAGCAGTTTTACTTTACGCTTGATTTATATTGTGCCCCTTCTATGGAATCGATTGCTTGAATGCTGGCAAGAGCTCCGTACTGCTCCATTAAATGTAAGACCCACTGTGCTACAGGATACTGATTAGCATGGACAGGAACATACAATAATGCCTGAAAATTCATTGCAGCCATGTTTTTGAAAACTATCAAGTCATAACTTAACAAAAAGCCCAATTAGTGTTCAAATATCTTGTCTATTTTCTCTAGCTGTGGCATTACCATTGTTAAAATATATTAAAACTAATGTATAATTCCCAGAGTGTAAAATGATATTACAAAATAAATATTCTAAATGAACTGTTCTCTGTCCTGTATACGCAACACAAGATGTGGAAATAACACTATTGTATGGATGATAAATGAAGATCAGCCTGAATCTGTGAAATGATCATTATATATATACTGCAAATGAATAATGAAATAACATTTTTCCACCCACATGCATATGATCTATTTCTGATGAGCTGAAATTAGTCATTTCAATTATTCTTTTAAATTTTTCCCCTAACAGATTATTCTTGGTATTTGGATGCATCTAACTAGAATCATTAGTGTATCCTTTTTATACCATAGGAGACAAAAAAGGGGCTAGGCTTTTTAATATCTTTTGCTCCTTGAAAGAAAATTTCTGAGTAAGTATTAGTGTCTGGGATTCACTGAAACATGATTTTACAGGTATTTAAGTGAAGACATGTAAAGCTTCATGTCATTACACTTCTATAAAAATATAGTTCTGGACTTTTGTCCTTTTCATCTTAATATTTGATGTTTTCATTACTTGAAATTTTATTTTTGTAAACTTTTGCATTTAATAGCTTTGATGTGTGCAAGTTTTTTGTTCAGCGGGAGTGACCTCCTTCTGTAGGCAGCAGGAATGAATATAGATTTAGAAAGACCCACATTACAAAACCCCACATTAATTTAGCATTGCAAGGAGATGGGTTATTTGCACAGTTCTCTTTGGAGTCTGAACATTTTCATGGACAACATGATCTCACATTCTGTGTTGGGCTATCTGGAGAGTGATACTAGTTCCTCTAGTTTGGTCATATCGCCCCTCTGTTACACATTTTTAGAAGGATGCCAATGAGCAGCAAGTAGAGTGACTGTCTACTTGTCTTGTTTAGTCTGGAGCTCTTTCAGTCTGACTGATTCTCCTGGAAGGAGCGCAAAATTGTGATAGACTTGTTCTCTATAAAGCTATATGAAATTCAGGAAGCTGCAAGGCTGAGAGTAAGACTGGATCTGCTCCATGAGGAAGCATTGGAGAGGTGAAGATGGCTTCGAATCTTTTGTCCAGGGTTATCTCATGCAGAAAATCTGAGTTTCTGAATTTCAAAACTATCTTCTAGTTTTTGTTCTAGTAAAATGTGACAGTGGAAATTCAAGGCCTTGGAGGTGTTTTTCCTGTGAGTTCTTTAACAAAATAGTGCATACAGATAGATCCCCCCTGTGAATTTGGTGGGTGCCTGCACTGGCACACTTATGATTCTCAAACGTCATGAAGGAATAGCACATTAATGCTATTAGGAATGTCAAAGATTGCTGTAAATATCTCTTATTTGGCTTCATGGCAGGAAGAACAAGAAAAAATATTTTTAACAAGGTATATTTAAGTTAGACACCAGGAAGAAAATAGGGCTAATGGTGAAGAGAGTAAAACACAGGATCAGATTGTCTCAGAATTTTGTAAAGTTAGTGGAGGTCTTCAAGAAACAGTTGGGCAGCCAAAAGGCAACAACGACATAGGTAAAGTTCATCCTGCCATTGGGAAACAGGTTAACTTCTGGTCTAGGAAGTATCCTGTGGTTCTGTAGACATGACAAGGACCCGAATGTATTTTAGACTATCCTACAGAATAATAACAGTAGGCAATTACAGGCAGTTAGTAAAAATTCAGACATTCACTTTCAAGGCAGTTAGTAAAAAATTAAATATTCTCTTCCAAAAGCTTCAGCTAAAATGCAAGAAGACGAGCAGAGATATGAGTCAGACCAGAGCTGGTCCCTCTGTCTTGACACTGCACTGGAACACACTGATCATTTCCCCCACCGAGCCCATCTCACTGCTAATGAACATGTTCACTCAAAAACAGGAATACATTATTTATGTTAAATAATTACCCTCTCATAAAACCCAGGCATTTCATTTGAACAGCAGCACACTGCAGAAGGTGTCATAGTGTGCCTATGAGAAATGACTTCTTGGCTAGTGACATCACCATAAAAAGCTTTTTTATCAAGAACAAGGAGTAACATTCTCTTTTCAGGTTGTTGCTGTTAGGCACTATGAAGGATTTGCATGTCAGATCTTTCCCTCTCTCCTCCCTCCATGCAGCTATTACAGTGTTTCACTGCAAAAATACTTAGATTTAATAAGAAAGCTTGAAGAGAGCAACAAAGGTGATACTGCTGATACTACCACCTTTGTTTGTCCTGAGTTGTATCTTCCCTGAAGAGTAGATTTACTCTTATTCCCTGTAATTATCATTACAGGGGACAGGATAAAAGCAGAATAATGTGCTACTTGTGGTGTTAAACTTGGCCTTTCACGCTATTCCCCCTCCTGTTTATTTTAGTTTTGGTACTGCTAAAAACAATTACTCTGCAACATTTAATTCAAAAGTTCAAAATTGAAGCCATTGCAGGATGTTTTATTGTATTTCTCATTTCATTAATCTTTTTCTATCATCTGTTTACTGGATATGAATTGTAAGAAGCACTGTGCCACATTTGCGTGCTTCAGAAAAACAGTTTGCATGTGCAGGCAGCATATGGCAAATGTATAAATGGTTATGAATAAATCATGAATCATCACAATTATTAATAACTGATAAAGTCCTGAAAAAGCCTTTAGCTGAGCAATCTGAGAGAAGAAGAGAGTGCAAAATGCCTTGGAGAAATGTGTCTTCACTTAAGAAGTGAGCACTCCCACAGCCTTGAACACTGGATTTAGCAGGAGACTGTGTGGAGCCAGCTATCAAAATGGTTTTAGCAGGAATGACTTTAACAGAGCGTATGTTCTCCTGGAATCTAATGATAGAGGAGGTGGCGAGAGGAAGACAGGGGGATAGATTGCTCAGGGGATTTGTAATGGGAACATCAAGATAACACTTGCCAATTTAATTGCGCTTTTCATCATATGATCTCAGAGTGCCTTTCTCATAGATTCATCGCTTTTATGGCCAGAAGGGACCATTAGATCATCCAGCCTGACCTCCTGTTTAATGCAAAATTTCATCCAGTTATCCCTGCACAGAATCCAATATCTTGAATGCTTTGGAAACTCTACGAGATTAATTCTGTATCTCTCACCCATGTTGAGAAGAACTTTCTTAGGAAAGAAGTCCTAATTTAACTGGGATAAGTTTTGTGCATAAATATTGCAATCTGAAAAGAGCTACAGAACTAAATCCACAAAGATTTAGGATGCAAATGAATATTCAGGACACAACCCTGGGCGAAGGTGTTACTGTTGAAGGGTCTTCTGAGATGCACCTTTTTCTTTTCCTCTGATAATAATCTATGCACATATTTCCAACTTTTATACTAGGATTTACATTTCTACTGAAACATCTCACACCTTAAATAAATGAGGCTTCTCTTCTGCACCTGATGGGGCAAACCATTGTACTTTTCCATTCTTTTACTGTGCTGTGAGAGCCTGGAGAACTTGCTCAGTTAGGAGGAAGATTAAGTACTGAAATGACTTCTTACGAGGAAGTCTAGCTGAAAGATACGTGGTTTCCTCTCCCTGCCCCTCTTCTCGAGTTATGATAAATCAGCTTTGGTCAATAAGCCAGTCACATTACCTTTACTGTCTACTTCACCACAGGTAGCGTTTCCTTACTTCTGCTGCTGTTTCCCCGAGATTACTGAGTTGGACACAAAATGAAGCTAGCACAGCTTTGTGCGTTTTGGAGGAGACCTAATTCTCAGCTAGCCTGTTTGTAGAATGATCAGAGCAGATCTATCTGTATTGGCTGACATAAACGGACACTTAGTTTCTTTCACCTCTAAATGTCTTCTTGACATCCACACCCTAGTCAACTAGGACTAGAAAATATGTCCATCTAACGAGATGTATGAGGTGACTTAGTCCAGATGTACAACTGAGACAAAAGCATTCATTTGATGTTACTAAACTACTGAAAGCAGATGGTAAAATTTGTCTTCTGGTGGCTCACGTGTCATAGGAAAAGAGTACATACAAATTTCATTCCTCTCTTTTGCTCTGACCAGACATTGCAATCCATCACTAACAATCAATACCTACATTATTTGATTTTTTCCTATATTACAACATCTCAGGTCACACAAAATTTTCTAAGATAGTATCACAAACTTTTGTTGATCCAGACAACCTTGCATTTTGAGGCCTATTCCAGTTGCACTTTGAAAGGATCCCTGTAATAGCAAAAAGAGAAGGGGAAATTAACCATGCTGTCAGCTGGCTCTAATCTGGCTATTCTAGTCCATCTTACTTTTAGATCATTAGAAGTTTCATAATTAACAGAGCACATTGCAAATGTAAGTTCACAGCCACGGCACGCTAAACTAGCAATAATCACAGTCAATTGGCTTATTTGTGACTACATCATGGTGAAAATAATTAATATGATTCTTGCATTGCTTCAGATGAAACAAATGGCAAAGACTTTGGGGCTCATTCTGGTAAATATTGGAATAATAATATGATCGTTTTCTATTTTTTTAATGATAAATTTACCACATTTTTATGGGAAACTGAGAACAGTGTTTCTTGATGCCATTCAATTGGCTTTCTCTTCTCATCATCTCAGAAATAATGTTGTACACAAAGGTTTTTATGCAGAAATTAGGAACTTGCATGTCAAAATCTCAAGAGACACAAATGTATAGTAATTGGATCCATTATCACAGAAAACTTGCCATTTGACCTATATTAATTATAAACTTCATGCTTTTTATATAAACCAGGAGGCTGTGGTTGCACGAATAAGAAAAAAAAAAGCAAAACCAACATAAAAGTACCAGAGTAATGATCAGCATTTTGAATTCCAGCCAGCAGGTGTTTTTAAGCAGCATTTCTGAGGTGTCAGTACTGAGACAGATACTGTTTAATATAATTGATAATGATCAAGATGACAGGATGGAATCCACCCTCAGAAAGTTCAAGGGTGACAGCAGGTTTGGGGGGACCTGTTGATGAGGAAAAGGTAGAGCATCTCAATAGGTCGATTGAACAGGTTGACAGAAATCCCATGAAGTTCAGCACGGGCAAACAGAGACTTTTGTGCCTGGGATGGAGTAACCCCACACACCAGTGCAGATGTGGGGCTAGGAAGCAGCTCTGTAAAAGGACCTAGAGCTGGTCACCGTGGACAAGAAGTGAGCAGTACACTACAGTGGTCAACCCCACGCTAAACTTTATTAACCAGCAGATTGAGGGAAGCTATTATTCTTTGGTATCCCACACTTATGAATCTGCTTTGGAGACCGCTGTACCTCATTTTGTCCTCCCCACCACAGGAAAGATGCTTTCAGATTGGGCAGAATGCAGTGAAGGGCCACCCAAGTGGTTAAGAACATGGACCACATCGTACATGAGGAGAAGATGAACCCAAGATGAGTGGTGCAGTTACTATACTTGAGGGAAAGGATAACATGTAGAGGGAACTTGACAGAGTTGCAAAATGGGCCCATGTGAACCTTTTGAAGTTCAACAGGACAAAGTGCAAGGTCCTGCACCTGGGTGAGGGCAATCACCAGTATCAGCACAAACTGGGGGATGAATGGGTTGAAAGCAGCCCTGAGGAAAAGGACATGGGGATACTAGTGAAAAATTGAACATGAGACTGCAATGTGTGCTTGCAGCCCAGAAAGCCAATCGTATGCTGGGCTGCATCAAGAGAAGTGTGGCCAGCAGGTTGAGGGAGGTGATTCTGCCCCTCTACTCCGCTCTTGTGAGACCCCACCTGGAGTCCTGCACACAGCTTCGAGATCCCCAGCACAAGGAAGATGTGGACCTTTTAAAGCAGGACCTGAGGAGGGCCACAAAAACGATCAGAGGGCTGGGACTCCTCTCCCATGAAGAAAGGCTGAGAGAGTTGGGCTTGTTCAGCCTGCAGAAGAGAAGGCTTGGGGGAGACCTTACTGTGGCCTTTCATTATAGAGAGGCGGCTTAAAAGGAAGATGGAGACACACTTTTTCCCAGGGCCTGTAGTAGCAGGACAAGGGGCAACAGTTTTAAACTGATAGAGGGTAGAGTTACATTGGACATAAAGAAGACGTTTTGTACAATGAAGGTGGTGAGACACTGGAACAGGCTGCCCAGAGAGGAGCTGTGGATGCCCCATCATTGGGAGCGTTCAAGGTCAGCTTGGATGGGGCCTTGAGCAACCTGACTTGGTGAAAGGTGTCCCTACCCATGGGGATTGGGGTTGGACTAGACGAGCTTTGAAGGTTCATTTCCAACCCAAACCATTCTATCATTGTATGATTCTATGAAGCTGAAAGAAATGGCTTTTTTTTTTGTGTTAAAGAGAGGAAGGTAAGGGGAATTTTATTTTTATCTACCACTAACTAAATAGTGGTTGTATTAACGATGGAGTGAGACTCTTCCCAGAGATGTACAGGGAAAGAATTAGAAGGAACACAATTTGCAGTAAGAAAAATTCTCATTACATGTAAGGAATATATTCTTCACCTTGAAGGTGGTCAAATCCTGACACTTTTTGCCCAGAGAGGCTGTTGGTTCTTCAGCTTTGGAGATATTAATAACTTGAACAGATAGAACCCTGAGCAACCTGATCTAACTCTGAAGTTATTATTTTGAGCAGGAGGTTAGATAAGACAACTTCCCCAGGTCTTTTCCAACCTTAATTATTCTATGAATCTATAATATTTCCTACAAGAAAAATTATGAAGAAAATATATTAAACATTTTGAAAATATACTACAGTGATTATGGCTGTATGACTGCTTCAGATGGATACTTCAGAAGAGTTCTTCTCAGAGTGAAATTCAGTGGTATTCAGGATTACAATCTTTCCAGCTATTAAGAATCCAATAATAATGGTGGTCTACTCTGTTCTTTAAAAAATGTTTACTAGTTTGTAATTTTTAGAGCTCCTTTGAAGAACAACACATTTACAGATATAGCTTTCAATGATTTTAACTCTTACGTGTTTACTGGTTGCAAGAAACATCTATGTGTGATTTGTGGGATAAAATCTACACACAGTCCATGAATGAAAGTTGTAATTTTTTAATATACCTAATATGACAAATAGCATGAAGATGATTATAGATCATAATAAAAACATCCATGTGGACTTCCACAGAGCAAAACTCAACTAATGTCTTATTTCATGAACATATAAAGGGAAGGACTGCTCTTGGGTAACAAACTGATTCTTCCACCACCTTGAGGCAGGAATCCAAGTGGTGTTTTAGAGTGTACTCGGAAATCCAGCTTTGGAATGTCTCAGTTTTATCACCATATAAAGTGCAGGGGCAAAGCAGTGATTATTATACAGCTCCCAAGCAGGAATGGGGGAAAAAAAACCAGCTTTTTCTGTGTACTGAGGCTCTGATTTCCGTAAAAGCTTTAAGATCAGCTTTTTCTTTTGTGGACAGCCAAAAGGTAGTTCTAATCCTTATCACATTTGATATGAATGCTCATAAATGTGCAGACTTATGGTCAAATGCAATTAAATTATTACAGTCCATCAGATGAATGGCAGTAGCTGACTAGATCCATGCTCTTAACCCAATCCAGCGGTGAGGCAAAATGTAGTGTTTTTTAATTTCTTACATTTAACATTGCCCCTAGAGTGGACTAAGAGTTTTCATATATTAAACTACCACAACCTCTGTTGACAGGCAGCAAGCTGTTATTTTGTAGTACCGCAATTTTCTTCTGTCATACCCTGACTACACAATAAAAAACTGATCTATACATCCTGTTTTTATTGACACCTTTCCTGCCACATTTCAGGGCCGAAGGTCTCTCTGACACATTCTGGTTTTATGTATATATATTAATTTAGAGATAAAAGTTAAAAGATAGTGTCTAACCATTCCAACTTATTTGGCACTACAGTAAATTTTCTGTGACATGTTGCTCTGATTTGTAATAGGATCACTCAGGTAACTCTATATGGTAAAAGGACAAATTAACAGGACAAAGCTCAGTAAAACTTTTTGTGTTATATTCAAGGTAAAGACATTAAACATTCAAATGAATTAGCCAAAGATCTGTAATGTAAACTTCTCAGATTTGCTGAATCCAGAAAAATTGTCATGGGCATTTTAGCCTTTGAACTGAACATATGGTTGCAAGCTTCGAGGACACTACCTATGCTTTGATTTACCTTATAGCAGATACTTTTCTCCTGCTGAAGGTTCCTTACAGTCTTATGCAACCCTCTACCCAAACATATGTTCTCATTATTCAGTAGTTTGTTTCTCATATAATTTCCCTTCTTTAAGAGGATAACACCTCTCTTACCTAAGTGAGATTTTTCATTAAAATAATGAGCCATGTAACACCTTGAATAGTGCAATTAACCAAAGTTCACAGAACACTTTATAAATTAGAATTTCAACACCCTACAAGCAAGAGTTTTTAAATACCATTATTCCCATTTTCCCAGAGGTTTGGATTGAAATCGACTAGAGTTCACTCAAGTTCCTACTTGAAAAAACTCTGCTTAAGCAATTCCCTGATGAGGCTAAGTAGTGGCTCACACTCTTCACTGACTGTATATAGTTCCTAAGTGTCTTAATCTAGAAAGAAGTTTTATCTGCTGCCCAAGTAAAGTAACACCTACGCCAGGCACCTGTAATAGGTAATATGGATCTTTTACTGGTGCCCCTCCTTCAGCTGTTGCTCACATGCCACAATGAGCGACACAGCTGAGCAAGTATTAAACCTGCAAGTGCTGCAGTAGGTGACATCCACCTTTGTGACATCCCAGCCTCCTCTTGAGGAAAGGTCCCCTTTCCAGGAGACTGTGCTGCAGAGCCATGATCAAACCCGTTAATTTTGTTTGACTTTCGGTGGCAAGAGAATCCAGCTGAAAAAAAATAAATCTTTTGTATCTCTTCATGGAGTACTTGACAACCAGATTCATTTATCTCATACATATTTATTAATTTTAAGAGCTTTTTGGAAGTCATTTGACATTTCATTCAACATACTTGTATTATTAGCCTTGAATGCTTATTTGCATCATTAAAAACCACTTCTAATTGTTACAGGGGCATAATTAGGATTATACCAAAGTCATTCCACATATGAAGTTAAACTGTATGTGAATGTGAAGAATATGTGAATACATGTGTACACCTGTATATGTCTATAAAGTATGTATGCACACATATATACTTTTATTATCTATTTTGCAGTCTTGAGTTATTTTATCTTAAGTAACGTTCTGGAACTCTGCATCCCGTAACAATAACTACATGAATTTCCATGGTCATTTATCAAGAGACTGACTTCTGGGACAGGAGATATCTACAGAAAATCTGACCTCATCTGAGCTAGCCTTTTACAGCGTCTTTATAATCAGTGGAGATAAACCAGCATTTTTAGGGAGAAAAAAAATCTTCTACCTTATATAGTTGCATTCTTCAGATGAATCTTGCATTAAATCTGTCTGCTCCCTTGCACAAGTTTCCTTTTACTTTAAGAAAATCTACACAACTAGTTGAGAAAAAGATGTCTATTCTGTGAGTAAGACAAAGTCCTCTTCTGGACTTTAATATGTCTGTTTTCCAGTCCTTCTGGGAAATCTATAGAGATGAAGATCTTTCAGGATCAAAGCCACACTGGAAATAGTGATGGACTTCAAAGTAGATTTAGTAAAAAAATAATTCTTCATATCAGAAAATTTTCAAATGAATGTGCCTGTTTCTATGAAAAGCCCCTATGAAGGTTTCTGGTCAAAACAAGAGAAAGACGAAGTAAGCTAAATGAAACATAAATTGGTACAGGAGGAGACCGGAAAAGGAAGATTGAAGTGAGTTAAAAAAAGGTAAGTAAACAAGTAATGTCAACATTCCCAAAACAAGCATGTCTGGATTTGAGTTCTGAGAAAAACACAAATGTTGTTGGGTTTTTTGTGTCTTTATAGTGTCATCCTACGGGACTATAAAATGTTTGAGCCTCCTAAAGATGACAGTGATGATAATAATTTCTCATTCAAATGTAAGATGCTTTCCCTTAAATCTTCTCTAATTTTTTAAGCTAAACTCCTTGAATACTTTTAAATAAAACATTTAGTTTGTGGCTCCTAGTTTTAAACGAAAAACAAGTGACATATGAGAAAATAGAAACATTCTGCATCGTTTACAAAATAAAAATGAAAAAGCATGCACATTTGGAAGCCCATCCTCTAACATCATTATCCCCTCAGCTACTTCCACTGGCCCATAACAACAACAAAAAAGAACCAGTTTTGTGTTAATATCACTCTCCTGTCTTTTTGCAGATAGCTAGTGCTATCCAAAATACTTGTATGTGTTTGAAAGATTAGTCCTGTTTTTATATGCATAATGTATCAACATCATTGCACAGCTCCAAGCGTAGTTAATTTTTATTTAAAATGAAGAAGCATAATGAAGACTGTGTGCTGGAAATGTCATAAGGAACTGCTTGTGTATATTACCCACTTTCAATTTCTATGATTTATGTGGTGGAAATTTAAGCATGCTGTGAAAAATGAAGCCCAAAACTTAAAACATATGAAGCTGAATACTACAAAGGACTTTGGCATCTGAGTTACTCTGAGAGATAATTTGTTTTTACTGTTATGAAAGTGAAAGCAAAATAGTTTTCCTTAAGTTTATGTTTTGATTTACATCTTTACTTAGATTTCGGTGTTCTGATGTCAAGATAACAATGGAAATCTGGCAACGTTAAGACTAACCCTAGCACAAAATTCTATTTTGAATATTGGGAAATTCTCTTTTAAACAAGTCTTGATAATGGAATATATCCATAATCACAATGCTCCCCTGCACATGATTAATCTCCAAAAAGCCACATACTTAAAAACTGTATATAATTAAAACTAAGCATTATCCTTGGCCATTAGGAAATGCTCTTCTTATCAGAACTGCAGAATGCTGACTGAAGTATTACATGGTCTGTTGGGAAAATGGTTAATATATTAACATCTCTGGTTAAGTCTACACTAACCAATGGTAAATGTTATATATCATTTTTAATTTGCACATTCCTAAGGGATGAAAGTTTTATAGTGCATCCAGCTGTGAACCAAAGCCCTTCAGTGCTGCAGTGCTAGTATTAGCTACACTCTACAAAATGTCAGGACTGTGATGTGTGTTTTATGATCTTTTGTTTTTTGTCACTATAGTAGTTTAGCTATAACTAAAGTACGTTGTTTTGCAAATAAAGATCATTGAATCATAGAATGGCTTGGGTTGGAAAGGAACCTTCAAAGCTTGTCTAGTCCAACCCCAATCCCCATGGGCAGGGACACCTTTCACCAAGTCAGGTTGCTCAAAGCCCCATCCAAGTTGACCTTGAACACTCCCAATGATGGGGCATCCACAGCTCCTCTCTGGGCAGCCTGTTCCAGTGTCTCACCACCTTCATGGTACAAAACGTCTTCTTTATGTCCAACGTAACTCTACCCTCTATCAGTTTAAAACTGTTGCCCCTTGTCCTGCTACTACAGGCCCTGGGAAAAAGTGTGTCTCCATCTTCCTTATACGCCACCTCTCTATAATGAAAGGCCACAGTAAGGTCTCCCCCAAGCCTTCTCTTCTGCAGGCTGAACAAGCCCAACTCTCTCAGCCTTTCTTCATGGGAGAGGAGTCCCAGCCCTCTGATCGTTTTTGTGGCCCTCCTCAGGTCCTGCTTTAAAAGGTCCACATCTTCCTTGTGCTGGGGGTCTCGGAGCTGTGTGCAGGACTCCAGGTGGGGTCTCACAAGAGCGGAGTAGAGGGGCAGAATCACCTCCCTCAACCTGCTGGCCACACTTCTCTTGATGCAGCCCAGCATACAACTGGCTTTCTGGGCTGCAAGCACACATTGCAGTCTCATGTTCAATTTTTCACTGGTACCCCCATGTCCTTCTCCTCAGGGCTGCTTTCAACCCATTCATCCCCCAGTTTGTGCTGATACTGGTGATTGCCCTCACCCAGGTGCAGGACCTTGCAAGGACTCTTGTTTGAACTTCACCACGATGAGCTTCATGACTACGAACTTCCTTATACCTACAAGGAAAAGCCAAGGAAAATAAAATACCAGAGCCAACCTGTGTTCTCCAGCTTCACGATGTGCATTTGTATGCACATTACTAGAAATGTAGATGTTTATGGAGACTTTCTGGTGAAAATAAAGACACAGAAGAAAGAATTAATCTGGGTGCTTGTCTGCCTTTTATGAGCCAAGACTCAAATTGGTGATGATGTCGACTGAAAATCATGAAGAAATAATCTGCCATTATACAGCTCATAAAAAAGATGGTAGACATGAAAAATGAAATACACAGAAAAAAAGAGGGCATAGCATGGGGCCACAGAAATTCAAAGGAGGGAAAAAACCCATAAGTATTTACCAGAGTAGGTCAAACATCAGAAGAGAGGAACAGGGGAAGTTAATCTCCCAGTCTTTGAATCCCAAAATCTTTTGCAGGATGTCTTTGTAGAGGGCAGGCTTTAGCAAACACAAGGTTTTAGACTCATCATGGGGGATACTGAATGAAAGTTCAAGGCTTGTATCAGACAGGAAATCAGATTAGCTGAACCTTTCTGAGCTCAAAAATATTTGAAACCTCTTCAGTGAGGACCATCTATCAGATGAACTGAAATAGTCAGACTTCCCATAGAAGATCAATAACATTTAAGGTAACAGGAAGATGTATGGAAGTTCAATTAGATTTGCTTAGGAAAACATGCATCTGACATTTCAGCATGTATTTCACCAAATGTAACAAGATTGTTTCAGTGTAAGACTTTTTATTATTATTTAACATTAGAGACGATATAATCTCAGCTGATATAACAGCACAGCCCCACTGAAATCAACAGAGCTATAGTGATTTATAGCAACTGAAAGTCTCATCCTGTATTTTTACATTAATAAGCATAGAAAAGCTATTTTTTCGCAAATAAGAAAGCTAATTGTCTGACCTTTCAGCCTCACCCCTTTTTATAGCTGTCTTGGGGATTCACGGAGAAGAGTTATGAGAAACAACCCGTCTCAGGACAGGGTTAGCTGAACCTCTGCACCACTCAGGTTTCTCTGAGCACGACTTTGCTACCCAATGGGGCATGATGCTGGAGCAGCTGAGGTGCCCGAGTTACTGAAGTTGTTGTATTTCATATTACAGCCACGAGACAGCTCCGGAGCTGAACTGCAGTGTCCGATGTGCAGGTGGGCTCTGGGAGCTCGGGAGGAACCATCTTTGGCCTTTCTTGTCACAGCATGGAAACTGAAATCCTTAGACGGGATCATGCTCTCCTTTTTAAATGCTCTTCACTTTGTGGCTGGACAGAATGGGTTTCAAGCAGCTGTGTTTCATTCCATTCAGAAACATCAGCTGGTAGGTTTGACCAAATTCTTCCCTGAGAAAAAAAATAATTCTATTTAGCACTTCATAACGTACACAGATTTTAAAACAATGATGCGTACCTTTTATATTCTACCTCTCCATCCATCTTGTAGCTATTCACAGCTAATCTTATGTTTCACTACGAGTCAAATGAGATAAATTTTCCTCTTAAGTTACCGGGGCAGAACGAAATCAATCTGGGTCCCCTTGGCCAGCCCAGATCCTGCTGTGTCTTTGGGTGTGTCAGTCTTGTCTCCTTTTGCTCCACTACCTTGAGTGCTCCCCAGGAGAGTGGGCTGGAGCCATTAAGACTGTTCTCTCTTGCATTGCCTCTTAATGACCCTTAAGTGCAAACTGTTAGGCACCAATTAGAAAGGCCTCCTCCCTCTTTCTCTAAGCGGGTAGGCTCTATTAACTTGACAAATCCTCAAGGTGAAATATCTATTGGGTGCAGATTAAAGTTGTTTAGGAGTTTTTTCTTCCCAGAAGAAGCTGATTCAGCAAGACCAAAATGCTTATTAAGAATATATTGCTTTTGAAAAACACCCAGCGAAATTCAGCCAGAGCTTAATGAAAATGCTTGCTTTTCTGCTGATGCATTCAGTGGGGAAACCTGATTTCCTTCACCATATGCAGGGATACGGGAATCACACCATGAGTACTGCCAGAAAATCTCAGTGTTTTACTGACGTGAAGCTGAGAAATTGGAATTTTTTAGACCATCTTTTTGAGTCTGGTTGAGGAGTGATGAAGTGTGTATTTACAAACTTAGTGATTTCAGACCCTTCCACATACCCTACTTATATCCATCTTATATCCGTCTATCTGTAGCTCAGTTATGGCCTAGGCTCTCAGGTTCCCCGTTATGGTACATTATATAGAAACTACAGAAATACCAAGACCCACAGATGACCTGAGGACCTGGCTTGTCAGGTTCAACACTGTTTATTTTTAATTACTTCATTTTTATTGTAAGTATTTTATTAAAACTGCATTGAAACAGTTCTGCTTTTTCTTTCAAAATGAAACACTTCAGTTCCTCTCCAAATGCTGGAATTTTCTGTGATGAGGAATTATAGCATTTTACTTCATTTCTAATTTTACAGTGCTGATAGTAGGAGACTTGGAACTAGCCTCACTAATTAACAAAAGACACTCCTACCTTTATTATACATCTCAGACAAAAGCTTATGAAAAATAATTCTGTAACAGTGTTGTAGAGTATTATCTGCTTCGTGCCCATGGCACAAGGGTAAAGGAAAATTTTATACTCATCATGCAAGTTGCATCATTTTGCATCAAATATGGATCTTTTTATGCAAATAGGATTCCCCACTGCTTCTATTACAACTTGCTGCTAGAAACCAGTACCTGCAAATTCTCTTTCTTCCAATGTGTTGGGGATTTCATTTCTATTGATGACAAATGCTATTACACAGTAAGGGATTACAGGAACTGATTTAGAACAAAAAATATGAGAAGGATTATATATGCAAATGGAGGAAGGAAGGCCAACAGTGTAGTTTAGAATGCAAGAAATGATGGAATAAAAAGCAGAAATAAGAGTGTACGTACAATAAATAGATAGCATTTCTGATAGTGAGAATTCCACTGTATGACAGACATCATGCAAAAGTAAATATGCTCAGTGCTAGAATAGTTTTTGGCACAGCTGGAATATTTTTTAACATTAACACGGGAAGAATACCAGGCTTTTGACTATGTGACTTTTATGTGGCTTTTCAGGCCATATCTTCTGCTGACATACAAGTGCATAAATTTATTTCAGTAGAGCTTAAGTTTGTACCAGGATGTGAGTTTTGCCCCTTCCTTATGGGATGTCTCTGATTGTTTATCTTCTCCATCACTACAAAGCCAGAGAAAATAACTGGGGTCAGTTATGCTCTTTTACCAATAGATATGCTTTCTGATGGCTACAGGACGAGATCTGGGATGTCTAATTTTGATCAGTTTAGAGTTTTCTTTGCCACTGTTTTAAGTGCATAGGTCGTGGAAATGAGTCAGCTTTAATGAGAAGATGCATGATTGCTCCCGTGTATCATTCTTACAGAACTACAAGAGCAGGACAGTGTGTTAATTATCCAAGTGTACAATCAGGTATCCAGAGAGATAGACAATATATGCTTTCTTTCCTATGAAAAGGCTTGTAGGGAATCTCACTGTAAAATCTTTGTTTTCCATGCAGCTTTGAAACAGAGCTGCAGGAATGATGAAGAAAGATGATGGAGGAATCTGTGTCTACTATAAACTGCATGACTTTCCCAGGGCTGCTGGTAGAATCATATAAATGACAGACATTCTTTACTTATTAGAATGTCTCCCTCTATCCCTTTTTAGGTTTTAGACAAATAATTTTCCTAAAGTCTGTAGAAAGGAATGGGAAATGAAGTGAAGGTACAGGAAGGGAAGGGTAAGGAAGGCAAGGCAAGGCAAAGGTTCAAGAAAATACTTGCACAAAGGGTATTTTTTTCCTCCTACAATTGAATTAATCAAGCAAGTGCATACTCCTATGTAGTTGGAAGCTAAGTTTGTAAATTTGTCCTTCAGATACATGACACAAGCCTTTTTTTTTTTTTTATTTCCTCACTTTTTCAGTATTACTGTAGAAAGAAAAACAAAAGGAGATGCCATCTTTTTCATGCATATGGTGACACTTACTCTTCCCATGTGCAACACTTCACACTGAAGCGTACAGCAGTCACTGATTGAGTCTAAAAACACATAAAGGCAACATAAAGGCTCGGGGGGCGGGGAGGAGAAAAGAAAAAGAAAACCAAACCAAAACACAAACATCCCCCCAAAAACCCAAACAAAAAACAATGCTAAGAGCTATCATTGCTTTTTAAACATTCAATCAGTTGTGGGGCCACTCACAACAGAATATTCCAAACCACCACAGTGCACCAGTTCCTGCGTGAAAACACCTACGAGTAATTGCTGAAGTGCTTATACAGGCTAGTTCTGCATTAGGATGACATCCGTGATGCAATTTGGAAAACCGAAGTTCTGCACGAAGAGGAGATTCATCCTTCCCACTGGAATCTTTTAGAGGATCTTTTAATATTTCATTTGTGGTTTTGCACTAAATGTGTACAGGTAATAAAATATATGTCAGAGAAACATTTCCCTCATTTAAAAAAAAAAAAAAAAGAAGAAAAAGAGCTTCTCTTGCTGGGCTAAAGCCAAAGCAGGAAGCAGAGAGTGCAACTCAGTCATGTTTATTCTTTGGGTATGCTTATAAAGTTTTTCCTTCAGTACTCGGAATGCAAACAGGCTAGTTCTGAGCTTTACTCAACAGGGAGACTTCCATGGACTGCTACTGGATGGAAACCTCACTTAAGATGACCGAGCAGTGTTCAAAGAAAGAAAATCAAGTCTTTATTTTCTACAGTTCATATGCACATTAAGCATTTTAAATAAATAAATTGTTATAAATAATTAAATTACTGAAAATATTACTATCTGCAGAGAATTTTGAGGTAATCAGTGATTATTAAAGAAGATTTTGTTCGTATGAACACTTGCAAGGTACCACATTAGTTGAGAAGAAAACTTTTTAAAAAATAGTATTGTCCTTCTTTCCCCCAAACTCAATAGCATTTTTTCCTTTGGGAATGTGTTTTTCTCTCTCTTCTACCTGCCTGTGTTACATATTCCATCAAAAGCGAGAGAAGAGTTGTTCAGTTTTTCCAGGAAGAGTGGTCATACATCTTCCTTACAGATGTACACCATTAGGCAATAAAAATCAATTCGAATGTTTCCAAAGTAATCAAATAGCCATTGGTTGAATTTTCACCTGACAGCAGAAGAGTATAATGTATGGCAGAGTATAACACAAAGTGCTCTGTTACAGTAGGAATACATGGTTGTTTTTCACGGAAACTAATTCCTTTTGGAGATAATTACCTTGTTTATTTACTAATGATCACTCCAGATACAAAGGTTTGTCTGCTCAAAACATAGCATTTTCACAAAGAAAAAAGTGCTGTTAATTTCAGAAGGAAATTTTATATCTTTCTCTACATTTAGAAATCATTAAGCAAATAATTTGTCAAATTGCACGGAATAGATTTACTTTTATTGATGTTGATCTTTCAAAACATTGGGAGAGAGAAGTAATAAAGACAAAATCTGTGAAAGATGCCAAATGGAGAACATGTATTTCTATTTTTCCTAATTAAACAAGCTTTTTAAGTAAACAGTCCTAAACTTTATCGCAACCTCTTCTTAGTCAAAATAAATACACTTATAAGAACTGCCATAATAATCTTATTTAATACTCTCTCTGGGCCTGTTACATAAAAGTTTAATGAATAATTTGTCAACAATAGACATAAATCTCTCTGCTGATACATATCTTAATCTTTTTCATAATTTGCAGGTCAAAGTCTATTATGCTTAATGCAAAAAAAAGATGTATCTGAGCAATATTAAAGATACCATATTCAGACAGGTTTATTGCACACAGAGACATCCATTCACACTAGATGTTTCTCATTATTAGCAAAGATATATATATTTGCAGTATTAGATTCAAATTACACCTTTTCTTTCATTACCCAGCTGCATTATAAGATTTCCTGGGCTCCTTTAATTTATTGCAGCTTCTTGTTATGCAAAGAAAGCATCTACTTAAAAAAAAATCTACATATCAGATTGTATAGAGACTTCATACTGGGAGAGAGATTATTAAAATGTGATTTATGTTTCTGAATCTGAAGTAAATCACCTGATTGTGAAATAGTTTCTAAAAGAGGATAATTTCTCTTGCTTGTTTTAGCATATTGTAATTTAAATTAAAGGTAAGTTTTCCTGCATTTTGTGACTTTGCAGGGCCATTTCACAAGTCTCCTTTTAATCTCGTTGTTGCTGTAGTAACTTGTTTATTTCTTGTTCAATGTTCCTATTTTTTTTTTTTGTCTTTCCTTTAAATAGACTGAAATTAATAGTGTCCCCTGCATTTTGGGTTATTTTACTGATGTTTTTGCACCAATTAATTTTTCTCAGAAAAGTTTTCAATTAAACCCCTGGTGATAGGAAGTGGAATTCTCCAACACTAATCTGGAAATTCCACCTCCCAATCACTGGGGGGTTAATTGAAGGCTTTTTTTGTGGAAAAAATTGATTGGTGTATAACCAATCAGCAAAATATTATGAGACTACAAGGAATACTGTTAACCTTGGACTATCTAAGGAGAAGAATATTGCCTCATTTGAAAGAGAAAGAAAAAAAAGTGTCACGCGAAACATATGAAATGGGTCAGCAGACCGAAGGAAGAATTCATTAGCGACATCCAAGACAAATTCTCATTGCCTTTTAACACACCTTCCTGAAATGGCTCTCTAATTTCAGCAAGGCATGGTGTGTCCTGTGCTCCTGCGGGATGAACTGTGTGAAAAGGACAGCTCTTTCCTCCGAGTCCTTGCATAGTGTTAATTGGCAAATTGGCTTCTTTGCCTTTGATCTGTAGATCTATGGTGGTTAAATGCAGTGAAGGTTTTGTTCCCAAAACAGCAGTTTTCACAGAATTAAAAAGTCCCCACCACTAACTGTATTTGCCTCAGACTACAAGCAAAATGGACAATGTCAGAGCTCCGAAGAAACTTTGATAAGTTTATTGGGCAGCATGCACAATACAATAAAATCACAGGAACTGGGAAAGATGCAGATTTTGTATTGAACAAAAAAGGATCCTTCAAAACCCAGGAGCTGGAGCACCAGCATTATTGAAATATATTCTATTAAATGTAAAATAACATTTATTCCCCAATCAATAGACTCCTTGTAAATCATATCCTGGTGTGAATGAATTTCATAAGATTACATTACAAACTCTTGATATGCATCTGTTGTTCTTTGCACATCTGCTGCTTTAGTTTAATGTATTGATCAGCTAACGGAATATGGATTCCAAAAGAGGAAATAATTACTGAACTATAGTCCTCCATTGATCTTTTTGTGGTTTGATAGCTAACCGGAAGCAGATTTGCTTATTCTGATCCACTAGCCACAGTCTCTAGTAAGTCCTTTTTCTGTTTTTCAGCCGTCTCTGAAAAAGCATTTGGCAGGAGTAAGGGATCCTATTTTTTGAAAGGTTTTATGAGTGTTTTGCTGGTATTAAATGTATAAACAGCCTAGGATTCTTCATCCTCAACTCTATGAATTAAAAACAGATTGGAGATATACTTCTTGCTCACTCTTTGACCCCACGATTTACATTCTTGTCTGCACAGTGGGGCCAGTTAATGGGACAAATGGAAATACATTCTCTTATAATACCCCGCAGCCAGGTGACTAATGTGTTTATTCATCATGTAGATTCAAAACCTTCCAGGATGATATCCTAATCTAAACTGCTGTTCAAAAGGAAGAAGCCACTGCCACCACATCCTCCTTATAAGGAAGATCCAACCTGCTGCACTTTCATTTTCCAGTTTTGTAGGAGCAGCCAGCTCAGACCTCCCAAAGGCAAGAGGCAGGGTTTCTGGTATCCTTTGATCCTTTCTCCTTTACATTTCTTAATGCCATACATTTCCTACTGTTCAACATGGTGGGTGTTGCTAATTTCACTAGAGACACCAAATAACCCCCTGTCTATGTAAGAGGGACCTTAAGGAATGTGCATCAGCCTGATGAGTTCCCCTCCTGGAGATGAGCACTTAAGGGTGGCAGTGCTGATTACCACTTCATACAGCAATTTTCTTATCAGTTGAATGTGCAAAATCAATATTTTTCATATAGTATTCCTGTTAACTCATATTGCCAAAATCTTTTTTGCTATGGGGGATTGCTTCATTACCGAATTGCTCTGAGAAGCGCTTCCTACACACATTGTGCAATTCACATTATGACAACAACCAGACTTGATGCTGAGACTGGGAGCTTTTGTAGAAGCCAAGCAGCTGCCAAATGTGGAGTTCAACAAAGATCTGGAATGCTACCGATATATAACCACCTTTTTGCTGTGACATGAAAACAGTACTGAAGAGTTTTTCTGCCACAGGTCTCTTGACCATTCTCTTGTACTTAGAAAAATCCTGGAAGATGACCACCTGATAATCTCACAGCCATTCAGTAAAACACTGGAACTCATATCACCTCAGAAGTCTAAGGAAATAATTGATGATTCACTAAATATATTTCAGTAACAGTAGTTAGAATATTATTCTAAAAAAAACATAAGGAAACTATGAAACTACAAAACATATGAGGATCACTTCAATAGAAGTGATCATATTTCTTAAAATGCTTCAGAAGTTATCCAGGATATACAGTTCATTAAACGAGCTTCTCAATACAATCACTGATATATATACACACCAATGTATATTCAATCAATATTTAGCCATCCATCTCCCATTATCATTCAATGAGAACAGGACATCAAACTCTTTTTCTTCCTAAGAAATCCCAGAACTCAACACTTCAAAGAAGGAAGGAAATTATGTAAAGACATTTGTCAAAATGATCATTAGCTTGCATGATAAAAGAAATTCACATCATGTCTCTGAAGAGATGCATTGTAACATCTGAAATGTTGAATAAAATACACTGGCATTTCAGATGTACGCTGAACTGAACGTAATAGATCTGATTCTTTCATTTACTTGGATTGCTTTGTCCACTCATGTTAAATTTATGGTTCAAACTAAAAGCATCATAAATAAAGTTACTTCCAATCAATCAAGTTCAGTCATGATTTTTTCTCTTTGATATCCAGATATTTTTTCTGATGGATTTCATAAAGATATTTGCAATCGTTTTCTATCGTCAGCTTTTGAAAAGGAAAAATACTTTTATCACTGAGCGGTGGATTTACTGAACTTATACTCACCATGAACAAACTAATTCCAGGTTTATTAGACAAATATAAAGAGTATGATCCAAATTTATCAAAATATTTGCATATATATGTAATCTAAAATACATGACCTGGTTCAGCCAATGTTGCCTGTCCCCAGCCCCATTTTCCGACACTCTCAGTGTACCTACTCACTACCCTGATAAACACATACACAGATCTTGTGTTATACTTGGAAGCTCTTCTCTGTAGAAGTGTTTTAAATCCGGACCCTTTGTTCATAAAACTTAGGAAGTTATCTCAGTGGTCTAGAGAGGGAAAACTTGAGGGATTGTGGGTTTTAACACTGCAGAGGGAGAAGGGGGTTCCAGAGTAAATTTATCCCTATGTTATTACAAAACATACGTGGTTTGCACTGCTAAACTTCAGGAATTTTCCCAGATAACTGCAAGCTGTACATTTGAAAACACAATGCTGCAACAAATCAAGCATGAGGCTAAGACTAAACAGACCATTGCCCTTTTTTACATGATGTTAATTTAAATTGCACATCCCATGCCACTTATTTGAATCACAGAATCATAGAGTGGTTTAGGTTGGAAGGGACCTTAAAGATCATCCAGTTCCAACCCCCTTGCCATGGGGCAGGGACACCTCCCACTAAACCTAGTTGCTCAAAGTCTCATCCAACCTGGCCTTGGACACTTCCAGGGATGGGGCATTCACAGCTTCTCTCAGCAACCTGTTCCAGTGCCTCACCATGTTCACAGTAAAGAGTTTCTTCCTAATATCTAGTCTAAATCTTCCCTCTTTTAGTTTGAAGCCATTACCCCTCATCCTATCACTACACACCCTTTAAAAAGTCCCTCTCCAGATTTCTTGTAGGCCCCTTTCAGATACTGGAAGGCTGCTATAAGGTCTCCCCGGAGCCTTCTCTTCTCCAGGCTGAACAACCCCAACTCTCTCAGCCTGTCTTCATAGCAGAGGTGCTCTAACCCTCCGATCATCTTTGTGGCTCTCCTCTGGACCCACTGCAACAGCTCCCTGTCCTTCTTACGTTGGGGGCTCCAGAGCTGGACAGTGTATTCCAGGTGGGGTCTCACCAGAGCAGAGCAGAGGGGCAGAATCACCTCCCTTGACCTCCTATTCCACACTTTTGATGCAGCCTAGGATGAGGTCGGCTTTCTGGGCTGCGAGCACACATTGCTGCCTCATGTTGAACTTCTCATCCACCAACATCCCAAGTCCTTCTCCCTAGGGTTGCTCTCAATCCATTCTCCGCCCAGCCTGTATTTGTGCATGGGATTGCCCTGACCCAAGTGCAGGACCTTGCACTTGGCCTTGTTGAACTTCATGACATTGGCACAAGCTCACCTCTCAAGTCTGTCCAGGTCCCTCTGGATGGTATCCCTTCCCTCCGGCGTGCCAGCCTCTCCACACAGCTTGGTGTCGTCAGCAAACTTGCTGAGGGTTCACTCAATCCCGACATCCATGTCTCCAACAAAGATGTTAAATAGTAATGATCCCAGTACTGACCCCTAAGAAACACCACTCGTCACTGCTCGCCACTTGGTCATAGATCCGTTGACCACAGCTCTTTGAGTGTGACCGTCCAGGCAGTTCCTTATCCACTGAGTGTCCATCAGCCAAATCTATGTCTTTCTAATTTAGAACTCCAATTAACATTTAGTTCTCTTCCAGTTTGTTATTTTGATTTTCAGGCTACATTCAAAATAATTTAGATGGGAAGGGATGTCAGGGGTCATGTGATCCAACTTCTCACTCAAAGCAGGGCCAACTTCAAAGTTAGATCTAAATTCAAAGTCAAATCAGGTCCCTCTGACCCTTACTTAGCCATGGATGGATATTCCACAAGCTCCTTGGGCAATCTTTTCCTCTTTTGACCACCTTCAATGTGGGGGTGGGGGGAAGGAAAAAACCCCTTCCTAATATCTAAGCAGAATTTTCCTTGCAAAAATTGTGTCTGTTGCTTCTCATCTTACCACAATGCACTTCAAAAAGTCTGGTTCTGTCTTCTCTGCAACTTCCCACCACATATTTAAGACAAAAATATGATATTCCTTATATGGCAATATAATAGTCTGTATTTCTCATTCTTCCTCCACCTCTTCTTCCACCACCAAAATGTTATTTAATTGAGTGATTGTAAAAAACCCTTTTTTGTATGTTTTTGCAATAAAGCTTCCAGATGTATGAAACCATGATGTATTGCTTGAATTAGGTATAATTTAAAAGTTAGCTATAATTGCTCAAATTCAAGTGCCTAAAGGCTCTATGATCAAGAAGCTGTTACTATTGTGAATAATGAAAGTTATTTCTAAAATAAAGATACTGTTTTGCTTTTTGTTTTGCTTTCAAATGCCTCTATGCATTTATTCTTTCATATGCAAAAATGACGTATGCTGAAATACACCTGAAAGTGTCAGCTCATTGTGATTTTAATTCTAATAAAAATTGTAATTTCCAAAAAGCAAACAGCAAGTGACTGTTAATGCGAGAGCAGTGACTACACTTAGATATTCTCAAATGTAAATTTCTTATCAATATTTTAGATTAATATCTCTGGCTATGTTTTTTAAAAAGGTTGTATTTGAAATTCAAATCAAAGATAAGTTAGCTGACTTCTCTGAAAATCTCTAACAAACAATAGCAAATTTATTTTGTTATTGTCAAACAGAATTAAGCAGACACAGACAATATTGTTATTTTTCGTTTTCAGAAGTAAATGCAAAGTAACATATAGTGATGGGTTTATTATTTTCTGGGAAATCAAAATTATTCCTCTAAATAAAAACATTTTGATTTCACCTTATTTTTCAGGTGGTCGTTTTCCATTACTAATGTTGTAACAGAGATATAATCTAACACCATTGACTATTTTGCAGAAAACCTTTATTAAATGTTGCTGCAAAATAACAGCAATTTTCTTTGACTAAAAATTGAACAAATCATGTTTAATCTAAGCAATCTTTCAGTAAATCCATTTAAACAAATATCTACCATCATCGAACCACTCCTACTGACGCCATCCACAGGAGCATGTATTTTATTGTTTGGGAAAAAAACCCAAACCACCTCTTGAAATTTGCTATTGTTAACACTCATCAGTCCTTTTAGCTCTTATTTTGAGAGACACAACTGAAATGTACAAAACTGTGGTCAGAGTTCTCACCCATTTCAACAATGTGTTGTGAGACCCAGCATTAATAAAGAACAACCAGTCGCAGTTCCAGGTTCACCAGTCAATGTCCTTGTCGATTTCTAACAATCCTAGTTCCTTGTTGTTCAGTGTCCGCAAAATAAGTCATGATCAATCCAATCAAATGATATTACAATATATGTTCCTACATATTTATATATGAATTAAAATTATGAGACTGCAATTGTAAAACTAAACATGAATAAATAGCTAAAAGTTAAAAAGGTAAACTGAAAGGCTTATAACAATATCAAATCTATCTATGTGTCTGTAACAAACTACTTCCTAATCCTTAGGTAACTAAAAGCAGCAGAACAATAAAGACAACTTGCATAGATTATTAACCTCAACTACAGAACTTTATCACAGGAAATGAAAAAAAGCTTTGGAGAAAGTTAATTATTTCACTATTTTGATACTGGAAATAAATTATTTTTCTATTCTCTGAAGAGCAATATAAGTACAATATTTCCATCTTACATTTCAGTTCTGGTAGAATGTACGACCAAACCCATCTCTAGCCCACCCTTCCGAGATTCTCCAGGACAGATGTCAGTGGAGCGGACCGCTAGACAGCAGGCTGACAGCTTCTGATAGCAAGTTACAACTGATGACCTCAGGTTTCTTTGGAGTCTAAGCACAGAGGTCATGTTAATGCGTATGGCCCAGATCCACAAAAATATTTACTCATCTAATCCCTGTTTGAATTTCTACTTTGCTGTTGAAATCCATGGGTAGTTAAGGACCCAAACGCGAGCCTCTGTGGCTCCCTGGAAGCTCCCAGGTGGAGTAGCTGAGCCGGTCTAGCAGCTGCCAGCGCAGAAAGATTATCTCCCACCTCTTCCTTCATGGTCTCTAGACATTGTCTGACCCGTTAGTGAATTGACTTCGGTCATTAAGCACGTAGAAAAATAGGAACTTTTTTTTTCCTCTGGGTTTTTGAGTTTTTTTGGGTTTTTTTTTTTGGTTGTTGTTTTGGTGTTAGGGTTTTTTTTGCTATTTCTCTTACCAAACCACAGCTGTTAATGAATGAGTTTAGGGGTCTTTCTTTTACTGTTGTTCAAACTGGGAAAGCTTTCTTTCTGGCATCCTTTCCTTGTGAACTTGAAAGCTGCTCAAACACATAGATGTGCATAAGGTTACACTTTCACGCTCTCTAATTAAAGAATAAAAGTAGAGTATGTGTCTCAGATCACAAAAAAAGCAAAAGGCAAGACTGTAAAAGGGAAATGAGACACTTGTGATGACAGGGGATGCACAGATCTTTGGCTCTCAATGTCTTTTTTACCAGAATTTCAAAGACAGAGATACTGCTGCACTGTTTTCCTCATTTCACACTTTCCAGATGAAGAATGGTCAGGAACTTACCGACACTGTGATCAATCTTCTACCATATCCCTGTTCCACCATGTTGCCTGTTGATGCTAGGAGTAAGGGTGTCCTATCCCTAACCTTTACTTATCTGGTTTTCTGTCTACTTTTCCTTCAGTTCTGCACACAAAATGAGGATTAAATTTACAGTGGAAGTATGCTACTTCTCTTCCCAGAATTGAAGGCAGAACACCTCTAAGACACCTTGACTCCAGGAAAAGTCATGCCTAAGTGAGCAGTTGAGGAAAATATTCACTTTACATTTACCAGAAAGAATGTACACATGCGTATGTAAAATATAAATTGAGAAATACAGAATAGGGAAAGCTGGCAGAATTGGACAAGGCAAAAACCCCTGTGACGACTTTCATGAAGTTAGGAATCAATTTGTGTTATGATTTGCATGTAGTCAGTGGAGACAGATTCCTACAGAGTCAGAATTTCTTAGGCAAAATGACCCTCTGGAAGTATCCAAGTCTCTGCAAAAAATGTCGAGAATTTAACCACTCATCAGAAGTATTAATTTGACTAAAAATAGATGTCTATATTATAAACCTCTATACCTGAGATAGTTGTCAAAATTAGTATCATAGTGAATAGAGGGAAAGTGCTACTTTCAAAGTATGTTTCATCTCTTCTTACTATGGACATCTACCATAGGTCAGATATATTGCCTCCCAAAGTGTGTTTTTCTCTACAAAACAGAGTCTGAGATGATGAACTCAGATACTGATGTTAGGCAGGATGAATGCTACCCTCTGTAGTAACCAGAACAATCTAGTGTTTGGGTATTTGGATATTGAATGAGTTCACATAGCTCTGCTTAGAAAACAATGCCTACATACAAAGTGTATATTCCCATCTGCACAATTTCCCATTTTTCTATATACTACCCTGTAATTATACTGTAGAATAAGGGACAATGCTGGGGATAGAGATTTTATTTCCATAATATTTATTGCCATGGGATATCACTGAGGCCAAGAACACAGCAGGATCAAAAGGGAAAAAAAAAACCAACCCAAAACAGGATAAGCAGCTATATGGATAACAAGAACATCCGCAATTATATTAGATTAAACAAAAATTCATAAGGGATATAAACCTTCATGCTTCAGAGCATAAGCTAATCACTGACTGATGGGAATTAAGAAACTTCTGTTATGGAGAGGTTAATCCCTAATTGCTCACTACAGTATTTCTTGCAACATCATCTGAAGCAAATAGGGCTGGCACTGGATACTAGACAAAACAGACAATTAGTCTGATGTTATATTGTAATGTCTATCTTGCTGTCTTGTGACTGTAATGTACAAAATGCAAATCCGTGTTTAGCCTGGTTTCTTAAAGAAATGAAGCTTACACGACCACACTATCTGCTATCTGCTATACTCGCCTAATCAATTTTGAATCCATTAGCCAGTTTCAACAATTGTCATAGGAGTTGAACCCTGGAGGATAATAAAATTCCTACACCTTCAGCAAAATCAGAAGCTTGGCTAAGCAGAAAGGCCCAAATTAGTGTCCCACTGCCAGGACATCTTCAGAAAGAGCTCAGCATTTATTTGGTCAGTTGGCCTGCTGTTGGCCAATCATCCCATGAATCCTGGCTTGCTGGCTGGCCCACACACCGCTCAGAAGCAGCCTGTTCATCCCGTCTCCTTCACTGCCAGGAGTTAGAGGAAACAGGAGCAATAGGACAGTGTAGCTGGAAGAGCTGGAGGTTAAAGATGCAGATGCAGGCTGAAGGAACCTCTGAAGGGCTAATGGGCATCTGGGCGATAGGTGCAACGTAGTAAAACTGTGGTGAGCAGATGAGTGGATATAGGGCAGCAATGCCCAGAAGACCCGAGTTCATTAATTTTTTTGTTCATAGAACAAATTGTTTTAATGTTCGAGAATAAATATGCTTCAATCATAAAGGTGACACAGAGCTGTTCTGAATGAGTCAGTATACCCTTAGCCTTCTCAGCATCTTCTCCCTTACTTTACTCCCTTTCTTTCTGCATCAAAAAAAGGAGATCTATAGTGACCCTATTACTTTCACACATCAACAAATATTGTGTCCTGCCATTTTCCTCTCCACAAAAGATATATGCCATGGATTCACCTTCGATTTCTGCTCAGCGCACCACAGACAAAAAGTTAATACACAAGAGTTGCTTTGTTTTGCTTCATTCTCAAAAACTGTACAATTAAACGTGGTCGTATTCCTGTAGTCAGAAAGGAAGACAGGAAAGCCAGTAGTAGTATGACCTTATTTAAGATAGCTTGAGGGCTCTTCTAACTTATAGCATTTTTATGAGACCAGTGAAAGACTCTGTTTCTGCTCTGTTATTCGTCCTGTCTATGTCCATCCCACAGGGTTGACAAGGCATTTGTGGGAATCAGCTGTGCTGGCTTTATACAAGTAGAGACTTTCCCTCTGCTGGGAGCACTCTCCACTCGCAGATGAAATGCATTCGCTGTACTGCAGAGCAGTGCGAAATGATTAGAGCTGAACCAAGACCTTAACTGACACTCATTATTACGGTATGTCTACACTGCAAGAAGACGTGTGATTGCAGCATGTATCAGCATATTCACACTGACTTTAGTTTAGCCAGTGAGGATACCATGACATGGAGCTTGAGGCTGAGTTTTACAAGTCTGTCAGAGACCCTTCATTCTTCTAGCGTTCTTATACTGTATGTATGTATGTGTGTGTATACATATATATAAAGGTATATATTTGTAAAGACCATTAAGAGGAAGTTAAATCAGACCATATAATCATAGAGTTTTTCAGGTTGGTAAAGACCTTTAAGATCACCAAGTCCAACCATCAACCCAACACTGCCACGTCCACCACTAAACCATGTCCCTAAGCACCACAACTGCACATTTTTCAAATACCTCCGGGGATGGTGATTCAACAGCTTCCCTGGGCAGACTGTTCCAATGCTTGATAACCCTTTCGGTGGAGGGATTTTTCCTAATATCCAATCTAAACCTCCCCTGGTGCAACTTGAGGCTGTTTTTCTTGTCCTAGAGCCAGGCTTAGGCAATGCATTCAGTTGTCCATTCTGGGAAAATACTGCAAAGGCTCCTGGCACAGTTTTGGTCTGAGATCTATCACCCTTCCAACAGTTTCTAAGCCTTGTACAGGAGTTAATGTGAGTCAAGAACTGTAGCTAAGAGGCAGTTTGCATGTGTCTGTTCCCCCTGTCCCTAGTTTTAGAGGCTAACAGAGTATGGATAAGGCAATTGGCCTAATGATAGCAGACCAAGCTCCAACGCCGTTTTATTAGTATGGCTGCGATCAACGACAAGTGGATGGTCATGGTCCCCAAAATGACTAAACAATACCTATCACTGAGCAAGCAGACTTTTGGCTACATGAGACACTGGTGAAAATGATATTGTTCTCTTGATTTCATCCATGTGCATTCAAAGGACTGTCTTACTAGTATTCCCTGTTTGCCTTAGGTTCTGGCTGCCAGATCACCATTCTCTGCTTTGTCTCTGTGGCAGATGAATTCATGTAAAATGCATAAATAATACTTCCAAGAAGCAACTCAAAGTGGGAGCAGAGAAATTTAAGGGGATCATCTTTAGATGCAGAAGTGAGTTTGCTGATCATTCTTCAGGGTTTTGTGTAACCAGGCTTTTACAAGGGAAAGTGGGGGAGGGAGGAATGTTTTTTGTGATGAGTATATGGATATACAGTGAAAGGACAGCTTTCAAAGTTGATCTTATTCAATAAATGTCATTAATTGCCTACTGCATGGAGACAATATACCAGGAAGAAAGAAGGAAGGAATTAATTTGGGGAAGAAAGAATATATTTCTATATATATCTTCAGTATGTGGTAAAGGGAATTCGGCACCATCCCTTCAAGGGCACTGAGAGAGGTTCTTACTTCTCCCTGAGTAGCTAGGTTGGCAGTCTTCAGACAGGAGCAACAACACTCTTTGCCAACTGTCAGTAGCAAATTAAAAAAATGACAAATTCAACTTTAATAGAAACACTTGCACTGGGGAGAGCAAATAGCCAAGGAACTTATGTACAAATTTTAAAGCATATGGGCTTCTTGCTCTCCTAGTAATTAATATAATACTGTGAGTGCATTTATGTTCCCTCTTTTTTCTTCCATAAACTGTGTATATAGGAGACTATTGGGGACATAATTAACACTTGCTGCTGTTATATGTTATAAAGGACACTTGAAAGGCATGTATTGGTAATTGGATACATTAAATACCAGAAAAAGATAAGAGAGCAATAGATCCTGAAAAACAAAAACATTGTTAAAGAGCAGATCATAGATCCTTCAAAGTACAAACCACCCACCCAAAACTTATAAGCAAGAAACCAGAAAATTACAGGAGATAACTTGACTCAAGGTTTCCCTTGCAAACCACACGTTCCATTATTCTCTTTTAATGTTATGTTTCAGACAGCTACTGAAAGCTGACTACTGTTTCTAGAGAATCCAGGGACAATATGTGCTCTGTAAACGTAGCTTACCCACCCTGTGCAAACATCTAAACTAAACTTAGCAAAAGCGAAAAAAGTGCCTTGATTCACCTGTGCATTAGATTACTTCGTGATGTGAAAAAATTCCTGAGATGATTCTGAGGTGAGAATGATTAGATGAGAAAAACAGCAAGAAGTTTCTATGTAGAGACTGAAGAAACTGTCAACCTTTAAACTAAACAGGGGGTGAATTAATGATAAAGAAATGTTAAAGATTTTAATCTGAAAAACATTCTTTTAAAGAGAGGATAGATTTACCTTAAAATCAACTGCAAATAGTACATGCTTTAGGGTTTTTAATAGCTTGACATATACAATTTTTAAAGAAACAGACTATTAGTTTAAATAATAATTTTATCTAATTCCAATAATTTTTAAATATTTCCATCATGAAATTTGGGCTTTATTCTCCTCAGTTTCCTATACCACCACCACCCCCTCCAGTGCAAAATAATGAAGAGGGGACTTGCACTTTCCACACAAAGTTTTCTGATTTTACTTTCTCTTCAATGCAATTTGCAAATCTTTTCTGAGACTAGTAAAAGTCCGGACTATCAGAAGAGAAAATAAGATTTTATAACTCTGACTTTTGGAACGGTCACCTCTGACTATTGGAAGCATTTCAGAATATGGGACAACCAGTCAATGAAAGAGTTTTGGACTGTGCAGGTTATAACATAATTGTCCGTAAAAGGATTTCTCATTCTCTATATCTGAAGTGTTTGATATTGGCTTTCTGTCAGAAACATAATATCGGACTACCTGGACAATATTTGCTGTAGTATAATAATTCCCAGGGCCCTGTATCATCCTTCAAAGTTCACAGGTTCCAAGAACACATATATTTCTTGCAAAAATATAAAAAATAGACTTAAAAATGCCTAGCACTGTTTTCTAATAGTAGACCCAAACGGTGCAGCAACAGTATTTCTGATCACTCTGTAGACTTTTGTGACTTTTTGGGTGGGAGGGGTGGCTGCATAAAGGGTTACCCAGGATACTCACCGACAGCAGGATGCAGGGCTTTAAGTGCCACAGTTACTAGACCATGTATGGCAAACATGAATTTAAATGTTATTTCAATGCAACAGCATCCCTTTTCCTTGAAAAGTATTTCTTTTGTCTTTACAACCAACCTACTCCCACTTTATCAAAGACTGAGGGAAACAGTTTTCACTCATCCAGCGTGCAACAGAAATTATGAGGTTTTGGTGAAAAAAAATATTTGGAAGAGTACTAACGCCAAGTTCATTGAAAATATTCAGAACTACAATGCTAATATTTGCACCTCCAAATTCAGTATTTATAGGCTCAGAATATTCTCCAATATTTGCTTAAAACTGACTATTATCACATGCATTCTGCCATTAAATTCACTTTATAGAATATTCACAAAAGGCAAACACAGAGAAAGTAAAAAAGCTAGTGCGGAGAATTCAATTATTTTACTTGAGTGCATACCCACAGAGATATTTCATAAGTATTCATTCAATATTGGCACCCTTTGCAATGTCAGTAAATCAAATCGTCTTTAAGCAGCACCATTAAAACATCATCAGTTTTTCGTTGTTAATTTATAATTGTAGTTCTCTTCGCTAGATTGGGTCAATGCTCAATTGTCACTCAGGAGCAAACAAGATCTCTTATTGCAGCATTCTTAATGAAAAGGTAGAACTGTTGCACAGATGTTCTCAGTACAGGGATCAGAAACTATGGCATGTGAGACAGAGTTGTCCTGCTCGTCGTGACAGCTGGAATGGAAAATGTTAGTCATGGTTAGGTAAAGAGTGTACGTACCTTCTCTTCCTTCTCTGAGAAACAGGTTTTGGATATGGAAAGTCTTGAGATTTCCAAATTAATGAGAAGAAAACCAAGTGACCTTGAAAATAAGAAATTAATATTATTGGGAGAATATTATTGTCTCTTCAGGAACGAGGTGACAACTGGAACTAGCAACAACCCACTGAGGTCCTTGAGTTGTTTCAGCATTTACAATCGACAAGGCCAGAGTGGTGAAGTGTAAAGAAAAATCTCTGTATGAACTCATTAAACCAAGGAACTCTGAAACTAAGTCACTATGCAGAGCTAGTGGAGGAAAAATAGTTTTTCCTGACAGGTGGAGAGTTAACAGACTAGTTGAGCTGCTGCTTCTTAGAATATGAAGAAATTCTAGAAACTTTCTGTAGTTTTGATAAATTAGCAATTTTATTAGAAATAGATTATATCTTCAAAAACTTCCCAACACTCTTATAAATGTTCGCTCTCTGAAGATCTCTTTTGTGACTCCACTGTTGCTCTAAGAGTGAACAATAAAGCATCTCTTCTCCATTCAGCCTGTTACTCTTAGTGCTTTTGAATCTCACCCATGCAGTGAAAATGGCCTTTTCCCATCTCTAACTTTCTGCAGTTCATCAACTGACTGTTGCAGCATAATAGGTCCCCCTGCAAAGAAAGGTGCTCGAGAATTTGGGACTATAAAGATGGAACCTCCAGACAGTCATTCAAACAGGCTTGCTAAAGACTAAGTCTTTCACGTTACTAGCAAATTACCTGGCATCCCAAGGGGCTCAATTTAACAACAGTGATCATCAAGCCAGTTTATTGCTACCTTATCTCTGGAAGTTGAAAAAGCTCTTTCCTCTTTTCTTCTGTGAAACTCTTCAGCTTCAGAGTATCTGGTTTAACAAGCTCAGCTCAACATGGAATTAGCTATAGATGTATTTCTTTATTCCTCTCCTCTCTGCCTTCCCCTCGACCTTATTAAGGGGGCAAAAATTATCTGGGATTAACCACTGCTTTTCAACAAATAAAAATTATAGGAGAAAACTGACTTACTAATTATTTTGCAACATGCCAGTTGCCTTATCTGTATTCGCTTATCTGCTCTTTTGTGCAGAATTGTGCCTGTGTTTACACAAGAATCTCAGACTTACGGCTCTCAAAGTTTGGACTTTGAAAAGCTAAAACAGCTCTGCCGTAATTAAGAAACTGAAATAAAACTAAACTGGATCTCACTTCACTAAGGACACAGCAGGTGGCCAGAACACTAGCCACTTCTATCATTTTCTTGAGAGTATAATAAATCCTCTAATCTTTTAGACCTATGAGACTGTTCATGACTTTTTCAGTCAAAACAATTTCTCGTCTAGTTGCTTTTAGCATCACCAAACTTTGCTAGATTTTCATTATATCAAGTATCACCTTGTAGCATTGTCCTTATCCCCTTATTTTTTTAAAACCATGAGGAACCCTAGGGTATATGAAATTCAGCAGAGTAGCATGCATACAATATACACCTATGATTGGAGGCAGGAACTGCCTTATTTTACTAGCAAAATCAACTCAGCAGCACAAAAGTAGCACACTCCCAGATGTAAGGATAAGAGACCTTCCTCCAGGCTATGGATTATAGCTCATGTATTTGGGTTACATTAGCATTTCATGCTATAGAGGCTTGGTTCAGCCATGAATTCCACCAGTGTAACAGAGGATGAAGGGTCTGAAGCTACAAAAAGTTTCCCCAGCATGGCTTGCACTTCCACCTCGCTGGTCCGGCATGGAGGGATGTACCACAGCTGCAGAAGTACAAGTCACAGACCAAAGGATTATAGCCCACAGATGTATTTAAATCTATGCCTTCAGCATGGATTTGGCCTCTTTGCAAACACTCACATACTCAAAGATTTCCAAACTCTCTACCTCAAGGATGAGAAAAAAATGTTATTAAGTGAGCAGGACTCCATCTATATCACACATTGCTGATACACAGTCCTTGCTCCTAAATCCTTGAAACAAGGGAAGCCTGTTCCTCAGGAATATACTTCCTTTCCTTTATCCCTCTGGTTTAGCAAAGCGTTCGTATTTCAGTCTACAACAATAGGATGCCATGTCTCTCTTTTCCTCACGTATCTTTCCATTCCTTTTTCACAGCTGAATCAATCTGGCCTGTCCGTTAGGAGTGGCAGTGCCCCATGGACAGTGAAGTTACACGGCAGTGACTATGTTCTTCACCCCGTACATTCATACAAGGACTCATGGAGAAAACGAGATTACTGCTTCCCCCCTACCCCTCCCAACCTCCCACTTATAAAATCTGCACCTGCGTTTGCTTTGGCAGCGTAACACCATTGTTGCATCCTATCCCGTAGGTACTGCGAGATGCTGATTATAACATTTGGGATTGCTTCTTTTCCTGTTCTTCCTGCAGGAGGGGGAAATGTTATTTGTAAATGCACACAAGAAGTAGTAATTAACCATTATATAAACCTTATTGCAGCATTGGAAAACATAATGGCAATCTTTATATTCATTTCCCTGTTATCAAGACTTCAGACTGCTGAGATGCGTTTGGAGGGTGTGTCTACAGCGAGGGGTAGCAGAGACGTTCTGCCCCAGGGCTGAGGGTGATGGAAGCCAAGGAGGCTGTAGCTCTGGGGAGTGCATGAGTAGAGGGTCTGTCCTGGGGATGCTCAAAGTCATGGATCCCTAGCCCTGGAGCAGACAATTTTGGCAAATGTGCCCTGAAGCTAAAGCCCCTGAAAGCTGATACTAGCAGTGAAGCTGACAAGTAGCATCAAATTCAATGAGCAGCTGCACAGTCTGAAGGATTTTTGATTCATCTCAAACTTGAAAAAAACCTTGGATTTACATACAAATTAAGAAAATTAAATAGATGAAATGACATTTTTTTGAGACTCAGAAACCCTACGTGAGCCTGTATCAGTTTAGGATTTGAATACAACTTACATCTCCTAATTTTCCGTTCTCTGGACTAAACATTTGTTTTTTCATGCTTTCCCGATAATTCATCTTTTTGTGATCTTTCATTGTCTTTGTTGATCTCTTTTAGACTCTACAGAGTTTACCAGCCTGCTTGTTAATGAGTAGTGCAAATTCTAGAAACTTGAACTGGATCAAGGACCTCAGTAGTTCAAGCAGAATTAAATATTTATCTTTTTAAGTCCTGCATACAGTTCTGAAATTAATATACTTCAGAATGATATTGTTTTTTCTTTTAACATCCTATATTTAATCCATATACTGTTTATAGTTAACTACAACTCCCATTTTCTATATCGATCTGCTTTTATTTTCCCTTTTTTTTGTATCTTTTTATTTTTCCTTCCTCAGTATACTTCTTTGTAGTTGCATTTCACAAATTTCTTCTTATTGATTTCAGACTATTTCTCTAATATATCTTAATCTCCTAGAGTTGCTGTTCTGTCCTCTGAAGTGATATAACTACTCCCAACCTAAAGTCCTTGAGATTTTTGTAAGTATATTCACTATTCTGCCATCCATGTCTTTAATGAAAATATTGAATAATGTATGTCCCAGAACTGCCGTATGTGAGGCCAGTTTGAAAGGGCCTCCTAGTTAGGCAGAAAACTAGTAATAACTCTGCTCTGAGTATTTTTTCTCCAAATCAGTTCTGCATTGACTGTGTTTGTGCAAGACTGCATTTCCCAAATTTATTTGTAAGAATGCCCCACGCATCCACATCAAAAGACTTACATAAGTCAGACTATCAAACATATCTGGCACTTCTCCCGTATCCACTTGGCCAGTTAACATGTCAAGAAGGAAATTAGACTGACTTGGCATGTTTTGTCAAATCTTGACAAATCCATATTGCCTTTTTCTTAGCACCTTATTATCTACCAGCTGCACAAAAACAGATTAACAATTTTGTTTCAGTATCTTTTGGGGTATCAAAATGAGGTCAAATCCTTTTGTAAGTCCTTGAGATCTCCCTTCTCCCATTCAGTATTGTATTGGTTGTTTTTCTCCTGTGCTCTGAATCATTTCTTCTTCAGACATTTGCAGAAATAATTGTTGGTGCTTTGGCTAATATTTTAAACTACTTGAGGTTATCTTTCAGCTATGGAAAGCTAATTTATCCAAGTAACTCTGACCTCTTCTTTCCCTTATTTGGCCTGTTTTCCTGTTCTGTTGTTAACCTAATCATGATGAGTTTGTTTTCATAACGTTTTGTTTTGTTGTTTTTTTTTTAAATAAAAGTCTTTTAAATATGATTTTTTTAGTATCATGTACCACTTAAAACTTTCTGCACATTTTAAAATAAAACTTTCTTCCTAATATAATCTAAAGATTTTTCAAAAATATAGCTGTGCACAGACAATAAGTCAATGAACTAGAGCTAAAACCAGCACTGGAATTCAGTTGCCTGTGCTGCTGAATAGTTATAATGCTCATGCTTTTGGCCAAAGCCAACTAGCCAGATAATTTCCAGGTCCAGTTCCGGAGGTAGCACAGGTCAGGGACCATTCCCAAATGGCAGCGTAGATCTGACCACACTGCGCTGGAGGTTAAGAGCATTTAATAACATGGATGTGACTAGACTGTGCCAATTGGCCTCAACGTCAGAGAATGATCCCTGGTACCATTCAGTTTATTAGTACAGATCTAGCCTTCACCTCCTCATATTTTCCTTATCCATCAGATGTTAAGTTAGTTCAATAGGTGCTCTTGTAGGAGTCATGCATGCTTTTTTTCTTAATCCATGAATGTTTAATAATTCCATATCTCACATTCTTCTGTGTTCAGATTCAATGCATTTTTCCTTGATATATAAGGCAATACCTTCCCCATTTTTCTTTCCTTTCGTTCCAGGGCAAGCAGTTCTCAATCTGTCTATCTTTTACTTAAAGTCAGGCAATAAGAATTCCAGTAGTCTTCCTTAGTGATTTCATGAGCTGGAGACAATGAAAGATTCCAATGAAAGATTCACTATTAATTTTTTTTTTTCTTTCAAATAGCAGTAGAAATGTGTTTCTGAGAAAATTACACACTTCTTAGATTTGATATTTGGTCCTTTCTTCTTCCTGCCAAGTGACAGAAATGAGAGATCAGCATTTGTTAATTATATATAAGTGATTACTAGAATTTAGTACCTTTTTCAGATCTTTTATATTAGGCATTCCAGTGTTTTGCTGGCTTGAAGGCCCCCCTGAATATCCAAGGGCATCTACACGGGCACACCAGCCTTTTCCAGCACAGCGTACGGAAGTACGGAGACCTTGGACCAGTAACCGTTTAATCAGGTTTAGCAATAAGCGGTGCATTTAAAATGCATGTTCTGGAACCCCTAATCAGCAAAAGATAGCCTATTCAAAGTGGTATGGAGGGGAAAAGTTACATCAAAACTTACAATAAGAACCCTAAAGTTTATTTTTTACACATCCTTACACACACTGGAATATATATACTGGAAGGAGAGAAAAAACCCCAGACCCTCAGTAACTGCTGAGCCATTGAAACAGTTTTCACAACATCATAGATAATTACAATTATCCTTCTCTTAGGGACATTGGAGCTGCCAATTTTCTGCAATCGAAAATAAATAAATAATTCAGAACAGATGTTGACTACTCATCCCAGCTTAACAGAAAGCTTTAGGCAGGCATGTCAGCACTCAACTTGAAAACAGTGATAGAACTCAAAAATTTTTCTTCTCTTTTCTTTCCTTTTTTTTTTTCTTTTTCCTCTTTCTGTTTTATCTTTTGGGCAGGGTTTCAAGTTTGTCATAGGGTGATGTAGTCCAGTGGAAGAAAAAAAAGCCAACTGCTTGTCAATTCCATTTGGATTAAAAATGTAAGGCGGGAACCTCTTTACAAACCAGAAGAAATATAAAGTGCCTGTGGGTGGCACTGTAGGTATTTGGTCATTAATTATTAACAGAACCAAGCAGTGACTGTTGTGTTCCTCACACGTCTGTACAGTGGAGGTTCCTCAGCCTCTAATCAAAACTGTCGCACACCTGTGACGCTCTCTGGAAATAAGATGCACATGACCAAAAGGGTTTTGTTCAGTTCTTTTGGCTAACAGAGGTTATCAATGCACCTAATTGACTATTTAATATGATATTATCAGCTGCATCTTGCCTCTGTGGTAATGATTCTTTTGTTTATGTCAGGATAAATATTCTTCGGTCACTTCTGAAGTGTGTGGGCCACCATCAGCCTTGGCATTGTGATATCACTTATCTTTGCCTGATGCTTTAGCTTTTTTTTTTCCTTTTGATTTCTTTTTTTGTGCTTGCTACATGCAGACACTTTTTCTTCCAAATGCGCAATTTCCAAGGAGTAGTGTGATCTTTCTGCTCACTGTTGCAATAAATAACGCCAAAAAAACCTGCTCAGATTTCTGCTTACAGCTTATAGCCAAACACAGCTTTTGTTTAATTTTGGGGTTTTTTTGTGTTTTGTTTTGTTTTGTTTTGTTTTGTTTTTGTTTTTGTTTGGTTTTTTGAGGAGAAATTTGCAGATATAAAATAAAAAGTTCTTTTCCTGTTAGCCAGACTTTAAATGTTTCAGTTCCAGTAGATGCTGCAGTTAGGAACTTTGCTTTATTATTACCATTTTAGAAATTAAAGTAGGATTCTTTCAACTTCTGAAAAATGCCAGACTACTGCCTGTATGTCAAGGCAACCAATATTGAAAACACAAGGCATTTGTCCTGTGACCCAGCAGTTTCTTGGTTCAGAGGACCAGCCTACTGCTGGATGACTGGGGATATGTTCTGGACATTACATACACTGCAGATCTTTCAATTGGCATGCAGTGTGAATTAAATTGGGACAGTTTGTTACATGCACTTAGGGGCTATGTCTTTACCATCAAACTAAATAGCGCCTAGTGCATTTTTGGGCTTTCCATTAGTTATCTGTGTTGTGTATACTTCAACTGTGGAATTGTTAGAACGGTCTCTGTCTTACTTTGGGTTTGTCCAGATAGCAATTTACTAGACAATCCTTGGGAAGAGTACATTTCTAGGCACCATTTCCAACAGGCAGTTCGCCACCCTGTTTTCAGAGGCTGAGGTAGATGCAGGCTCCTCTCTGCCAGCTGGCCATGAATTTTCCCAAGAACATTTGGTTTATTAGTGTAGAGGTAGTCATAGGGAATCCAACCTCAGAAATGTGTCTGAGATATTTCTTCAGGTGAGACAAAAAGTGATCCTCCCTCCTGTTTCTTCTTCCTTTCACTCCACTCCTTACAGCTCCTTCAGCTGATGTCGGAGAGGTATACACAGTAGCATGCCTTTAAAGGGTACTTTGAATATATTAAATCAGTGCAAGTTTCACTAGCTGCATATCTGTTTTTAAACTAAATTAAACATCATAGTTCTGACAGACAGAATATGAAGGCTGCCTATGAATTTCCCAGGAGGAAAAAAAATATAATCCACTCTACAATGGAAAAGGTTATTGGCAAATTCTATTGCAATTCTTTACAAGAGTATATCAGAATATGCCCTTTTCTGACCACCTTTCCAGTCTGATTGCATCTCCTCCCTTTCTGCTTTTTGCCATTAGTGTTATTTTCTATGGGTTAGTCTTTTTGGGGGTTGCAGTACGAGAAGGAGTGGAAGGAAAGAGCACACTCACTGTTCTGTGTAATTCAGGCACCAGGGTTGGGTGAGAAGTGCTGTAAAAAACCCTAATACAACGCTATAGTTGTACAAGAGAATACACCCTTTTTGCTTGCAACTATATTTATCATCAATTGCAGGTGACTCAAAACTTGAATTATATTTTACTTTGCACTAAACACAAGAAGAAAGTAAAAAATAGGTTTTAAATACTTTTCTTTTAATGCCTAAAGAAAGATGAAAATGTGTGCAGCAGGTGAGGAGATTAGACTGTGGACTTCAGCAGTGACTGGGAAGCAATCCGTGCTGACGGTGTGTGCTATAGGAGTACTGCTGGTACGGTATGTTTACTGTCAGTGATTAACAACAAGCACAAGCATTGCGTATGACTTCATCCTTGTCTTCTCTCTCTCATTTGCAGGTATGTCAACCGTGTCTGTTTTTTCTGTCCAAGATGCTTGCAACCGTGAGTCCTAGTCATACTGTCAAATTAACTCATCAGGCCTACATTGAGGAGGAACATTTATGTTTATTAATTTTGATACCTTATTAAATTAGGTAGTAAAATACTTTCTTTTTCCAAAATTGACACAGTGTTTTGCCTACACTTTGAGGATAAGTTATTTTTATAGGGACAAATTATTTGCAGACTTTTGGTAACCAAAAGTCACCAACATGCAGAACGCAGTGATGGTGAAATGTGCCCTCTGGTATTTGGAAGAGCACCCTCCAGTGCGTTGACTTACATTATTCTGGATACACACTGGAATGATTGTACTGCTAATGCTACTTAAAAGGTCAATATTTATCACACTGTGCAATGTTCCCAATGTCTTAACTGCTTGTACAGCCCGTACTGTGACAGGATATGAGCCTTTTCAAGCTTCACTGCAATTATCCTCAGAACACCCAGTGGGATAAGAAAGAGCTTTTACGCTATTTCCACATATCAAGAGTGAAGATACAGGAAACTGTCTCGGATTGCTACGGGCAGTTCTGCAGCAAGGTATGTTTATATGGAGGGTGCTCCTCCCACTGCGTCCCTGCTCTGGTGTTTTGCTCTTACCTCCCTGTCATTATACCATCCTGACACCAAATGAACTTGCATCAACTCTCCTAGCAGGTCTGGAGCAGTTGCCAGTAAAATTAGGGCATATTTTCTTCCATTCTCCTCCTAAATGACCCATAAAATGCCATTTATGCACGACTGCTCCATAAATACCCTTTCTGACCAATGCATCTGGGTTTCCTGTTCACAAAAGCATGAGCAAGAGGAATAATTTACACTCACATTTTGTCTGGACACACAGATGGGACGCAGCCAAGACATGCATTAAGACCTGGCAGATAGAAGACCCCTTGAATCATGTTGGTCTCCCAGTCATTTAGACATTACAATCAATGTAATCATATACAAAAGGACCTATGATTATTTACTGATTTTATGAGGAAGCAGAAAGTTTACTGGAGAGTGAATTGCACTCTATCTCCAAGGGCTGGAGAGGCTGCTCAAACGCAACTGTGTAATATACCAAATATCCCTTGAAACTAACACGCTGAGTGATTTTTACAGTAGGATAAAATGTTTCACCTAAAGCTAAACAAAAATTCAGGTGGCAAAAAGCAATCAAATTTCATGTTTCATCCTGTACTTTCTGATATAGATAATTATTTGTATGCAATTACAGTTATAAATTTACAGATTTAGTCACAAAGTTGTGATATCTTGGCCTAACATCTCAGTATTATGCTTGTTTAACTTAAAGATAATAATAATCAGTCTTCTTGTCTTCAGAATATATGTTGGTATCATCAGTTCATCTTAAAAAGCTACTGGAACAGTTTCCCCAGGGAAGTGGTCATGGCACCAAACCTGTCAGAGTTCAAGGTGTGTCTGGAAGGTGCTCTTAGTCGTATGGTTTAGCTTTAGGTAGTCTTGCGAGGAGCAGGGAGCTGGACTTCATGACCCTTATGGGTCACTTCCAACTTGAGATATTCTGTGATTCTATGACTTCTATTAGTCAGCAGACATACCAGGAAACCACTAGTAAGGACTTTTATTAATTCTGCTATTCTGGAAATGTTATGATATTTTTGAAACATTAACAATGTTGATAAATACTACTACTGCTGCTGCTGCTGCTGCTGCTGCTGCTGCTACTACTACTACTAGACTTAAGAATAGGAAAGAAAGTAATCTGGACAGCTATGCAGTCATTAATTTGACCACCACATTGTCCAGCAGTTAGAAGATATTTTAAGAGGATGAATAATTAAATATATGGTAATAAATGGGAAATAGGGTAAAATGTGACATGGATTCACCAAAGATAGACCACATTAGCCTCAGCAGACATTTTTTTTTGATGAGTTAATTGATTTTCTAGCTAAAGGAAAGTCAATAGGTTTAATCTCACTGGACTTCAGTAAATCATTGGACATGTTGCCATATGGGAAATCATTGGTTAAACTGCAGAAGACATAGATTATATAAGAATTAGATGCAAACAAATGGAACAATAAAAGAGGGTAGTGAAAAAGTATTATTGACTTTAACAGGTTAGGAATAACCTAAAAGTTGAGTCAAGTATTATTCCTGAGGTTTTTCCAGAACTAATGTTTAAGAAATTGATGATAATATCTTCATTACTGATCTTGGCACAAGTCTGCTGCTAATGCAAAAGGTTGGAAGCTATTGTTGGTAAAAGGGGCTTGAAGACCGTAATAAGAGAAATGAGAAATATTTATTGTACATTTGTACAAAGTGCCAGATAACGCACTTAGAGTTTAACAGGAAGAATTTATTCCACAAGGTGGGTAACCATCAATCAGAAAACACAGAGGAAGTAAAACAACTTGGAGTTGTGGTCAATCACAGGAAAAGTATGAGGTAACGAAATAGTGCCATACAATATAACAGGACAAGTATATCTAGGAAAGAAAAAAAAAATCAACGTCAGTGTTTGAGGCACAATTGAATGTTCATCTAGAACATTGTTCAGATGTTTAGTCACTTGTCTTGAAGAAACAGGCAGTGAAACTGAAACAGGAGAAGAAAAGAGTTGCTGACTAGACCAAAGATATCTGTACTCCAGGTGATGTAACAGTCTTTACACAAGGAGGATTGTGAAGTGAAAAGAAATCAAACCCACTGGATATGTGTAAAATAATATAAATTTGATCACACTATGAAAGTGATGATATGATGTGATGCTTGTGATACCAAGGGACTGTACCTTGTGAGCCAAAAAACCTTCTTCAATATAGCGTTCTTAGATCCAAAACCAGAATAAATGGCTTCTCCTACTACGGGTATAAGGTCTCTAAATGACAGAAAGCAAAGTATTTTAACCATGCGCACACAAACACAAATAGATTTTCTGATACACAAAAATAAATTTATTTCCAATTCACAAAGGTACTTTGGGTCCAGGAACATGAATGTAATTGCCATTAGCAATACTCACTCAGTGCTTGTAATACATATTCCAATAGCCTGAGGGATACCAGTCACATACTATGGTCTTGTTCTTTCCCGCACAATAAAGAAAAGGAAAGTTTGTTTCCTTACAATCATCTGTATCAAAAAAAAGAGAGCTATTCCATTTCAAATTAGCTAAGTCCTTGTATTGCAGGTGTAGCCTGATGCAATGGTTCTTATGCAGTCATTTTTTATAAAAAAGAGAAGATATACATACTCATCCTCAAGAAAGACCGAAAGGGCAATTGGGAACAGTCAGCATCACTTTGGTCCCTAGATAAATCATTAAGCAAGCACTCTTTTAACAGATTTCTGGGCAGGTGAAGGAGAAGAAGGTGACTGGGAACAATAAAAAAATGTATTTACCAAAGGTAAAAAATGCCTGATCAACCTGAGTGCCTTCTATGATAAAATAAATGACTGGATTGGTGGATGAAGTGAGAGAAGTGAGTATTATCTGTCTTGACTTTAGCAAGTCCTTAAATACTGTCTCTCACAATATTTTTATTCAAGTTAGGACATTATAGTCTGGATGGGTGGACAACCAGATGGGTAAAAAGCTAGTTGAATGGTTGCGGACAAAGGACTGATAGGTCTTACTCTATCCTGTGGCTGGTAACAAGTGGTGTCTCCTGGGTCCAGTCACATTTAGCACCTTTATCAATGACCTGGAGGAGCAGTTGCTTATCAAATATGCAGATGCCACCAAGTCTGGGGAGAACAGTCAATATACCTGAGAACCAGGGTGCCATCAAAAGGAACCTGGACAGACTGGAGGAATAGCTCAAAAGAAACCTGTTGAAATTCAACAAGGAGAACTGCAAAGTCCAGTGTCTGGCAAAGGATAACCCCTTGCAACCACAGAAGCTGTGGAGCTGCTCCACAGAAAAGGTCCCATGGAGCCAGACTGACAGTGAGCTGCGCAAGCCAGCAGCGTGCGCTAGGAGCAAATAGGGCCATCAGCACCCTGCACTGCATGAGCAGGGACACAGTCAGGAGACTGAGCGAAGTGATTGTCCTCCTCTCCTCAGCACTTGTTAGCCCAAATCTGCATCCATTTTGTGGCCCTATAATAAAAGAAAGACATTGATAAACTGCAGTGAGTTCAGCAGAGGCTACCAAGATGGTCAGGGGCTGGAGCACTTGCTGTAGTGCTGAGGCTGAGGGAGCTGAACTTGTTCAGCCTCAAAAAGAGACAGCTTCAAGGGGAGGTCAATGTTGGAACAGTCTGCCTGGGGGGACTATGCAGTCTCTGTCCTTGGAGGATTTCAAGACCTGACTGGACAAAGCTCTGAGCAACCTGACTGGACACAACAGCTGACCTTACGTTGAGCAAAAGCTTGGACTAGGGGCACCCTGAAGTCCAACCTGAGTGATCCCATGATTCTATATAACTGAAAACATCATCAGTGAAACATTTCATACATCCAGACCAAGGTAGTTACATGAGAAGAAGAAATAAATGTTATTAGGAGTCAGACAGAAGATAATGGGAAGTTACACTAAAGAGACAGCAAACAAAGAAACTCCATGTTTGGACATACTGATTGGTAGCAATGCTGGCTCTGGGATTTCTGCCCTGCATTCCAACATGGTATTATTGATCAACTTGTGAAACGGAAGCTTTAACACACCCACTGGCTAGCCATAAGTCAAGAGGCCAAATTTCTTGTTGTCCTGCATATTCAAAATTCAGATATGCAAACCTTATGTAAAACAACATCAATTCAAAAGAAGTGTTTTTCACCAAGTCTGCATGGATGCAAATCACTTCTTAGCCTACAGGCAAAAACTGAATCAGGACTGATGAAACAGGCGCATGGCTTTGCTTCTGAACAACAGCTTTTTAAAAATAGAATCATAATAAACAAACTTTGGGAACTACTTAATGGAGTAGTGGCTTTCCCCAACCATTTTTCTAACGAACCAGATTGATTTTGTTCAATTTTTTTCATTAAACATATTACTTGAAACTGTGAGCTCCTTTGCCAATTTCTAGCCTGCAGAGAATTTTAATGACTGAGTCATAAACCCATCCAAAAATGGTATATTTAATGGAAATGCTAAGGGACCCTTAACTAGAGTAAGTGTTGGGTTATGCTGCAATAGTAATAAAAAATAACAGTAATATTAATAAAAATAACACAGTTTTATGTGAACCCATAAAAGGCCATTTATATGATCATTATACAAATATTTAAAACTCAAAAATACTGCATTTTTCACAATTATCATGATGCTACAGACTTTATAGACTCTTCCAAAACATTTGGATCTCACTGTGTTGCATGCTTTCAACTCTTAAGACAGGTTAAGGGTACGCATTGGCTGGCTTCTGGTCCTGAGACTACTGACTAGTTAAAAAGACTTTTTTTTACTAAAACTTTTTTTAACATTTCCACTATGTATATTCTTTTAATATATACCTTTTAATCAGGAAGTAAAAGGTTCAAAGTTTCAAAGTTCTGAAAAATCCCCAAGTCTAAATCAATGGTAGCAACCTATTTAATAAATTATGAACCAAAGAAATAATCACTTAATATTCATTATCAAAAAGGCAATTTCTTATAAAGCTGTTTCTGCATGTCCCCAGGCTGTCAAACTTACTGCCTGGCTTCCCACTGTGTGGAAGTTTCAATTAGAATTTCATGTTGAAATGTACGTTAACACCTTCTTATATATATTTTGGTAATGTCTGTTTAACTCTGGCTGTCACAACTTGGAATGGATACTTTTTTCTTTTCCAATAAGCCAGTTGAAAAAAAGGGGAAAGATATTGAATAGTTCATAAATATATAATGTTTCCCATTTGTTATATTCTGCAATCAGAGGCAGCAGCTTTAAACTTGCATATCAGTGCATAATTCCACGAACTTAAAAAATTGATCTGCCAATGTCTCCCCTCTAGCAATCTTTTAATTAAATGAACTTCACTCACCTTACTGCTAAACTCCTTAGGTTGATTTTATACTGAGACTTAATGTATTTTTCAGTCAACTTTTGGTTGCTGTTTTTAAACTGTAAAGGTTGTTTAGTAAACAAGTGTTTAATAATATATACAAGGTGACTGCACATAGATCAATGCCAATTATTTATTCACAATAAAAAACTTGGAAGTAATAAGCTTCCTTTGTTTTGTATTCTCACCAGGCAAAGCCAAGAGCAGGCCCAGTTCTCAGCCACAGTAAACAAAACTGAACTTTTAATTTGTAGGAAACTGTGCAGATTTACACCAGCTAGAGGTCTGCTTTAAGAATACTTTTTTCCCATATTCTTATATAAGAATGAAATTGGCAGCGATGGCAGTTCTGTTTAACTACATGAGTAAGTTAGTAGATGGTTCAACACAGAAAGCCATGATAACATCAGTAAGACCCTAAAATACTGTGGATCAAGTACACTTAACAGCTCAGATTACAAAAGTACAGGCTGAACTACAGCTAAAAGGAGTGGAGAGTCTATAGCTCTAGTGGGTCAGGATACAGGAACATTGGGAGAAAACGGCACAGAGAAGGTGTGCGGATCTCCCAGGCTGCTGTGAGACGTACGTGACTGCAATCGCACTACAGCCCCCGGGCTTCAGGAGCCAACACGTGGGGCTATGAAGAGTGGAAGGTAAGCTCCACGCTGCCAGCGTACACAGAAGGAGCTCCATTCATTGCCTGCACCCAGGGCACTGCCGATCCTGTCACTGCCAACGCGTCTTCACTAAACCCAAATCACTGCTGGCTTCACTGTCTTACTGGGCAGGGTAGGAAGTGTAGGAAAGTGAAGAGCGCCTTAGCTTTTCCCTACATAAACTACAATCTGCTGGAATTCAAAGCTGACTTTGTGCCTCACCAGTTTCTCAATTTCCTCATTTTTTTGCTGTCATGAAACTGGGCTGTACAAAGTACCTCAAGGGTGGAGGAAGACCACGATACTTTCCTTCTCTACTGAGGTTTTGAGACTCTGCATAAGAAAATCTTCCACTGTTAAAGCTGGAAGGCAGCATCAGCAACTGTATTTCTCTCCCTGCTGTACATTATAATGCTGCCTAAAGTTCCACCAGAATCCAAAGGATATTTACGTTTCTAAGCATCCCACATGCTTGTAAATTGAAGCAGCAAAAGCTGAATGCACCTGCCAGTGGTTTTCAATGCCCATGGAAAATACTGCTCTATTTCTCCTTCCCCTCCCCAAAAGCCATTGCTTCTAAACCGTTTGCAATACTGCTAAGGAATTATAACTGCAGCACCAGACATTACATGACAGCTGTTTGAACAGAAATACTAATTGCTTTCATATTTAATTAGCTATTGTTTAAATTAAAAATACCAACAAAACAGTCACAGCAGGCTCATTTTAACAGGAGGTTTATTGGTCCAGGCACTAGCTCAAAGAGCAGCAGGCGTTGGATTCACGCACTAGCTCTCTTTAGTCCTGAGAAACTGCCAGCGCGCTCCTCACTCGACAGCTGCTGGTTCATCCCACTGGCCTGATCTTCTTCCTAATGGTCTTTTCCCTCCCAAAAAGGCAGAAACCGAGAGATGTCATCCAAGGCAGGAGGGAATTATGTCACCTGTCCTTAGATATTAATAATGTAGATGTCTCAAATCCCTTTATTAACAGTGGGGATTCATAGCCCCATTTATGCAGCTAAAAAGCATTGCACTTTGATGCCAGGGTGTATGATGTCCACACTGCTCAGGGCTGTCCACTTTAGCAGAAACAGTCTGTTTCCACACATTAGAGCACTTGGCCCTGGAACATCGTGATTATTTGTGCAATTTTTTTTCCAATTCAAAGTGACTGAAATGACATGGTGGCTGTGTCACAGGGAATGGTGTTTTAATTATCAGGAGTATAATGGTATGTGCTCTGCACTCTTCAAGGTGATTTGGGGCTGTGACGCCTGTCCTATTGGACTTGGGAGCTGGGCCCACCACAATCTAATATTGCCTATATGAAATTGTCTCTGGGGCTTACTATCCCCAGATTGACCTTGGGTGTCATCTTGGCAGACAGTAAGCTCAGATGAAAGGATATTTAACTGGTTTTAGGTGGAGAAAGGAACAGGTTCTGGGAGCAAAGAGGAAAGCTGAGTTATTTGATCATGTAGACGAGTACTTGTAGTGTAGAGACAGTTCGAAAATATATACGATACAATATATACAATACAAATACTCTTCTTAAGGTCCACTACAACTTTGGGTACAAAAGCCTCTTTTCTCTATTCACTTTAAAGAGAGTAAGCTAGGTTAAGTGTAAATAATTGTGTCATGGCAATCCAAAATTTGGCAGGATGAATATCAAGCATTGTGCCATAAAAAGGATGGGTCTTAGAGACTGTCACTCTCTGACATGATCAATCTTCCCTCCACTCCCTACATCTCAGATGCAAACACTGCAAGCCTCACTCCAGGCAACAGGAGAGATGCATAGCTGGTGCAAATGCAGCGGTGGGACCCCAGTGTATTGCGTAGCGCACTGTGTGGATGTCCCAGTGACAGGTCAGTCTAAGAGGTCCACAGTTGTTTCCCTGAATGTGGAGATTCTGGATTATTATGTGCTTGAGATATCACCAAATGGCAATTGTGACATTTTCAATTGAATGTGGTGCTATGCAATGACTCTCCTTCCCATCTTGGGGGCAGCCTTGGCTGTAGTGATCGTGAGAATATTGAGCTCAGGATTATGTGTAGCAGGCATAAAATGAGTAGGATTGCAACCTTGGACTTCAGGAGGGCTAACTTTGATCTGTTCAAGAAACTGCTTGAAGAAATCCCATGGGTTAGATCTCTAGAGGGTAGGGGGGCTCAAGAGAGCTGGTTGATATTCAAGTATCACTTTGTCCAAGCTCAGGATCGGTGCATCCCTAAGAGCAAGAAATCAGGCAAGGGAAGCAGGAGACCTGCACGGTTGATCAGGGAGCTTCTGAAAAAGCTCAAGTGAAAGAAGGAAATTTACAGTAAGTGGAAGAAGGGACTGACCACTTGGGAAGATTACAAGA
>VYXH01003732.1:285428-383140 GCA_013397275.1 Burhinus bistriatus | reverse complement strand
AGGGGGCTGGAACATCTTTTTTCTGAGGAGAGGCTGAGGGACTTGGGTCTTTTTAGTCTGAAGAAGAGAAGACTGAGGGGGGATCTCATCAATACTTACAATGCTTAAAGGGAGTGTGCTGGGAGGATGGCACCAGTCTTTTTTCAGTGGTGGCCAGCAACAGGACAAGGGGTAATGGACACAAACTTGAACGTAGGAAGTTCCATCTAAACATGAGGAGGAACTTCTTTCCTTTGAGGGTGGCAGAGCACTGGGAACAGGTTGCCTAGAGAGGTGGTGGAGTCTCTGACTCTGGAGACATTCCAAACCCACCTGGACACCATCCTGTACAACCTGCTCTAGGTGACCCTGCTCTGGCAGGGGGATTGGACTAGATGATCTCCAGAGGTCCCTTCCAACCCAGGTAATTCTGTGATTCTGTGATCTTTTTCCTAGTGACATCTAAAAAAGTTAGTAATATATTTCTAACTGTTTTGCCAACTGCATGACCATCCACTTTGCTGATTCTCAAAGATGCTGGCAAGTATATTGCAGGTACAACTATTTACTTAAATAAATATTTGTGTGAATTTTCATGTGAGATTCCCTTTCTGCTGATATTGAAGAGAAGAAAATTGTCTTACCCAAATATACATGAAAATCAAATATTTAACTGTTGCAAACACTGCCAAGGACAATTTTGTTTAAAATGTGTGCAAATATTCATGACAAATGTTTTGTGATACTCACTCAGCTCTGAATAATTAACAATGCTTAAATTGCAACACATGTAACAAAACCTATTAGTTCTAATAAGTCAGTACAGTGGAATTAATCAGGTTTTCATTTAAGCAAATGTATTACAAACTAAATTGTTTCATAAGCTGTCAAATGCATAGAAGCACAAAAGTTTGCATTTGTTTTAACTACCAAGTACCAGGGTGGTATGTGGTGTTCAGGGTTTGGTTCATGTTCTGACTGGGAACCCAGCTCACACGTGGGGGCAGTGGTGGTTGGAAAGGGACTTTGTGGTGGGATCTCTCACTCCCAAGCTCAGCTGTCTGAAAACCAAAGGTGGGAGTGGGGTGTCTCAAGCTTCCTGTAAGATCAGTGGAGGCTGCAGCAACACTTGCTCTTCCCCAGGACAGTCTATGTAAGGTGGAATGAATTGCAGTCTGGAAGTTCTTGTCACTCTCCGTTAACTATGAGAGGAGCCTTAGCAGCTCTTTTAGGCTAGACACCTACAAGACAGATAGAACTAGATGATATGACTCTCTTCCATTACAGATCCCAAACAACAAACTTGGATTAGGTGAAATGAACTCGTCTCTAGTTGGCATTTCCAAGAGACTGTAAGGGAATTGCACGTCCTGCTGGAAAGAGTTTTCATTACAAATCCCTGACTTTGTTATTATGTGCCATATTTCTTTGCCCGCAAAAATATGACAACCCCCTCGCCACGATCATGATCTTAGTATGAAGGTCAAAATAAATAATGATGTATTTATTCAAATCTGACTTCATGACTGAAATGTGTACATAAGTATTAGAAAAGTTTTCTTTCAAAAAACAAGTTTCTAGCCTCCATGGCTGAAAATATATGCCAAGTGTCTCTCGAAACTCAAAGTAAAAAAAAGAAAAAAAAAAAAAAAAAAGAAAGACAACCTGAAAGATATTATAATTTTTCCTATTCTCATGATCTTTAAGACACCCTCACGACTTTTGGGGACCTGACCCGTGATGTTTTAGTACTTACAGTTGGAATTATTCAGATAAAAATACTTTTCCCATCCTCATTGGGGTTTGTGAGGATGCATTTGTTTTCCTGAGGCAAAATATATGTGCATTATATTATTCATTTGAAAAGTATAATAGGCAGAATCAAGGAAATGCTCTGGCACTGATGCATGACTTCATGCTGAATGCATACACTGTAAATCTTCACACAATCCATGAACAGAGTACATAAAGGAAAGCAAATGCGAAACAATTTTCCCTATACTGCATTATCATTATGGTGTGAATATTTCATTTGGGAATGCAAACATTAATACAAAGTGAACTCTTCTCTATTCATCCCACAAACACCACGTTGGTTGAAATATACATTAGTTGGCAAGGGAACAAATACTTGATGCTGGAGGAAAACGGTGTGGAAACAAGCTCCTTGCTAGCTGTTGAGGAAAAGTTTGTCCCTCTGAGTCATGCATTGTAGTCCGCAAGATACAGGATGATACGCCGATTTCCAGCTACTGCTTTGGGAAGGGCTCTGACGGAATCTGGTTAGATTTCAGTTCACACTGGAAAACTGTGTGCTATAGGTGTGATCCTGGCAACGCCAGCCTAATTATGCCTGCTCTACCTAGACGTGCCACACATTGAGCATCTGGCGTAAGCAGCAGCCTCCTGGCACACCAGAAGCGTATGCAGCCACATTGTGCTGGTCTTCTCAGTAGACAAAGTGCAGACAAAGCACAGGCTGTAGCTTCTCTGCAATGTGATTCCTAAACAGTTATAGTAAGATCTAATGCAACTGTGAATAGAGTGGATTTCAACACAGTTAATTAATTTACTTTTTCATTTTAAACACAATGGTTTCCGGTTTCTGATTTTTAAAATAGCATGCCAAAAGTGTTCAGATGCTATACCAATGAGGGTCATCCGCATGCCTAGAAAGGTGAGTCGGAGATCTACATTTTTACAAATTTTCTGCTTATTTTTGATGTTATGCTAAACTTTAAAATGTCTTCCAAGTTTGGTTTTTTTTTTCAAATTAATTTCAAAATTTGCCAGCAGCAAGATTTCAAGTCAGTGTAGTGTTAACTAATTTGTTTTTCATCAAGTTCTTTATTAACAAAGAAATCCCCTGATTATTACACTTCTCTGACTTTTTGATAATCTCCCTTTGTAGAGTTGCATAACGCCTGAATACTTTTCACTGAAATATTGTTGAGCCAAAAGAGCTGATGGGCCCTGTAATTAACTTCCAAATAATACTAAAGTAATAGGATGTTGTACATACTAGCAGTCAGACATGGATTTGTGCCCTGTTCGAGAGACCCGTGGCGCCGAGCACAGCCTTTGAGCGGGGGCTCGCCGGCCTTTCCTTCCTCTTCTTCACTTTTCCTAACAGCGGTTCCATCTTCAGTGCAATGCAATTTACATGTTATAGCGCTTTTCCTGACTGCGCTCCGGGATACTTAACAGATTCAAATGACCACAGGCTGTTCAGTCCTGATGGGCAAGATGAAGCACAGTGATGCCCCCTCTAACTTACTTCCTTTCCAATTACAAAAATAAATTAGCTGAACCTAACAGCGCAAACTTGAGAAATGGCTATTGCAAAGACGAGAGTACCTTCAAGCTGGGCTGAGAGTGATAATAATCTAGCCCATAATTAAGGGTAGAAATATGCCTCAGTATTAAAACAGCCATTGCTTCATTTGCAGTTGATAGGAAGAGAGTGAACTCATTACAACAGCAATGTAAGGCTTTCCATACAAGTACCATAAAAAGACACGACAAATATAAGTTAATTAGCCACATAACATGCCTCGATGACAAGAAATTCCTGTCATAATCAATTTTATGGAGAGATAAGCAAAGTCATAACTTGCTCAAAAGCGGAAAAGTAGCTGCAGGATGAGGAACATAAATCAGGATTTCTGCTTCACCTTGAGGCCATAAGGGTTCATTGCTCCATACACTCTATATGAAAGTGTAGGTGTCCTCAATAACTTGGGTATCAAAATTCGTTTTAAGCATTCTTTTGCAGCAGCAACAGAAGCTCTTCATGGACCGTGCATGGCTACTTTGCCTCCAGAAATGGGGTACAAACCTGGGAAAGGAGCAAGAATATTCGCTTTGCACCACTAGCTCCAGTCTACTGAGGTCATGCTGTGCGTGTCTATGGAGAGATGGAGAGAAAATGCAAACAGAGTGAAGGACAAATCGGTCAAGAGCAGTAAATTTTCATTGACAGCACCCACCAGTAACCTCTGAGAACATTGTGGACATGAAACATCTTGTTTCTTCAGGAGTTCTCAACAAATGAACTTCACAGGGATTTATTTAACCAGCAGATACAACTACAAGCAGATTTTTTTTACTGTTATAGGGTCTTTTTCTTTAGCTTTCATCACTGCTTCTTTGGAGCAATTAAACCCAGGAAACAGTATTAAGTATAAAATGAAAGCCTGAGGCACAGGTTCAAATGCAAACTGGAACTCAATAATGTTTAAGGTTATTTCCTTTGTCTGCTTTTAACATTTTCTGCCTTACCCAGCAGACTATGTTCCTTTTAAAGCTGAGATTTTGAAAATGAAAATGTAAAGTTTCGCCTTTTCAAAACACGGATGACATTTTCAGGAGTCCTTCCTCCACAGTTCCTGTATTTTTTAAAGCAAACAAAGCTGCTATAAAAAAGCAAATAATGAAATTCAAGAGAAAAGAGAGAAAAATAGAGAGACAGAATATTTTATTTCATTTCTGACCAATTCTGAACTGCTTGTTCATATTTCCCATAGTCTGTCAAAACGACCAGCTAGTAATATTTGTTATTAAGAACAGGCTATAGATGGTTCATAAACTGACTTGATGTTCTCCAGAATAGGTCATGGACATGAGAAAAGACTCTGATTCAGACTTAAAATTTTATTTCCCACAAAGGCTTGTGACTTGTAATATGATTTCTCAGCAAATTTTCCTATATGTCAGAAACGATTAAACACAGAGCATTCTACTGTGTATTGTAAGTAGAAGTCATCCTGTTTCTTGCTAGATTTCCCTATTTACCTGCTTCCTAAACTATCTACCTAATTAAAAGTAGCTCCCTATCAGATCAAGCTTTCAGTAGAAAAAGGTCATTTTTACAAATCAGAAAGAAATGTTAAACAGAAATATTTCCCTTAATTTCAGTACGGAATCAGCAAACTTTTTGATTGATTAATCTATTGAGATTATTAAAATCTTGTAAACACCTTTAATGTATTACTAAGGGAAAAAAAAGAAAGAAAAAAAAAAAAAGCATGCTAAATGAGCCTGAAGCTTTTAGGTACTATCCAGGCTGATATTATCTATATAATAGATTATATAATAGGTTAATAACATGACTGCTAATCACTGCTTGGGTTAATGCAAGTCACAAAAGGCAATGAATTTGCAGACCATAAAATAAACGTTTGCAAAACCTGATCTCTGCCTGGATCTAGAGCATGTAAATAATCCCTTATCCTCATAATTACTGGAGTTCACCACAGGGTACCAAGGGAAATGAAATGGGAATGGGAATGAAACCAATCTACAGATGTGACTCTGATTTGGGAATAGGGAGCTGGAGCAGAACTGTAAAGTGTCATAGTTCTGAGCAGAGCTCTGGAGGTGCACCAAGCATAGCTAGGCGTACCCTCCAAAAAATTAACAGCGTAACAGCCTCCTTAGCGTGAAATTACCCTGTGCATTTTCCTAGGGTAAACAGTGGTTTTCAGAACCTGCATAACTTCCATTCCTCTCATTACCATCGACTTCTTCAGGCTCCTGTTTCCTCTCTTGCAGATTCATTGCTCCTAACTCTTTATATTTCCAGCTTCTCCATTTCCCATTCTTCTCTACTGTTTCATGTTTTATTTTGCTCTAAGCTCAAAAAGAGAGTTCAGAAAACTTTCCCTAGGACACCTCCAAGAGGATGCTGGTCTCTCCGTAGCTGCCTATTATCTCTCAACCCTGCGTGACACAGACAGCGAATGCAACGCACTTCAGCTCAGGAACGTCAGGCACGGTATTGAATCATTGTAACATCAGTTCATTTTGCAGTGACAAGGATCCTTAAGATAAGGGTTTAAAACTTCCTTAAAGCCAAACAATATAGGTACCTGTTTCAATGAAATTGAAGCTTATTTCTAAGTCTTTTATAATCCTTCTCATTTCTCATGATCTCCTCTTCCTTCATCTTTCAATCTCTTTCAACAACCTTGCATATAGGAACACAATAAAAATGCTCTGATGTCCTTGTTGGTAAATAAAAAACATGGTGAAAGCAGGGTGCATATGTGTGTAGTTTTTACTCCTAGTATCAAGCTATTAGAGCATTCTGGGAAAAAAGTAATTATGAAATTATTGATCTGCTATCGGCTATATGGTCAGGTTTTTAAGGTGTGCAATAATAGCCCTAGGTATGAGCTCTAATATAAGGTAGATTATTTTAATTTAGCAGCAAACCTTAATGGAAAAAACTATCAAGAACTATTAAAAGATAAAGATTTTTTAAAAAAACTTTTCTTGCTCTGTTTATTTAGATTGTAAAACCTTTATTCATGTGTTTATGGTGTGAAGTTAGAATATCGGATGAAATATTATAGCAGATGGAAGTCTATCACAACCAGACTTTCTCTAACTTCAGTTTGTTAATTGATGTACAACTTCTCTCTTCTGTTTTGTTTGAATGTAAAGGCCATTTATACCAGTATTACTCACGTAGACTTACCATGCAGAATGGCAGAAAGCACTCACTATATTTAAAGGTTTTTGCAGTCACTCATGCACTTGAATGCTTAGCTACCTAAAAAGAAAAGTTTAGTGTCATTTTAGCTGCCCGATGGTGTCTTCTCTTCTACTTCTCCAGAAGGATCAAACCTCTTGTAGGTCCTTTATGATAACTGTCACATCTCTGGAGATCTCTTTGATACTTGACAACAAAACCAGCCTGACACTGGCTGTCTGTGTTGGTAACTGAGTCACGGCATAGGTTTCTAAGCTCCTGGTCCAGCCAGTGGAGATCTAAGGAACACTGAGTAAAACTAAGGAATTACTCTTGACTGATACCTATTGCTCACACATAGGTATCAGGTGTCAATTGAGAAGCTTTGAGGTGTCCTTCCTGGCCACAGATGGTGTCTTGCACAGGCCCTCTGTGATCTCTGCCCACCCCATTAGGATGTCTCAGACTCTACAGGCAACTTGGCTGGCACCAGGGGCATGTGTGCATGGCTAAAGCGAGTCCTCGATGTCCACCGTACGGTGAGCTGAATCACTGCCTGATGGACTCGAGGGTGTCTGAGTCACTGTTATCTCACACCAGGGCTGCTCCCAGCAGGAAGAACAGATGCAGCCATGCTGATCTGATGGAATAAGCTATGTGGACATTGATCAGTCCTGACAGTTGACCTCAAGGCCAGGAAACAGTCCGAGGCACTTCTGTGTTGCTTAGTATAGGCGTGGTCTTACTGGGTAGGCTGTTATTTTCAGTCTTCTTGCTTTATAGTACCTCTGTTGCACAAACTAGGTTTACAGAAGTTCACACTCATGCAGTTTTATTAGAAGGCTCCATACCTGATGTCATTCATCAGCTCTAAGGCTGAAATTTACTTTTAGAGAATACCAAAAATCAAAAGAGGAAAGAAAGAGAGAGAGGAGGAGAAGCAATGTAGGTTCCCAGATGAGCATCCTTCCCTGGGTTCCCATACAGTGCAGTGGGTGTCCTCGTAATATTTTGTCACAGTAATAGCATAGTTTTCATCAGGACCCACTCAAGGTCCCCATTGGTTGCTCCTGCTTAGGATGCTGAAGCACATTCGGATTAGCAACAGGGGCTGCATGGCTGCTAGGCTTTATGCTTCTGTGTTATTAGGGTCCCTAAGGTAACTCTAAAGCTACAGCCAAAGCAGAGGAAAAGGAGGTAAAGAAGGGACAATTCTCAGGCTGGTGGCAAGCACTTCCCATAGCAGCAATATCAGTGTATGCAGGCACATGGTCATGAGAATAACGACATGAGGTAAATGGCAGGAGAACAATGACAGGAAGACATCAAGGGGGAAATGCTGCCACAGAGGCTCTGGGACAGCTTGGGTGAAAGGGTGCAGAGCTGCTACGGGCAAACAAGCAGCAGAGCTGTCGGTGGAAAGCCCTTAGCACTGAAAAAGGCCAAGGCACTTACATGCAACATCTCCCTCAGCATGATCACTGATGATGCACTTCTAAATTTTAACTAAAGCACCACTGAATTCAGAATTGTGTATTCTTCCCTCTTTATTTTAGAAATACTCCTCAATGTCAGTTTAAGAACATTTATGGCTGTTGTAGGAAAGTCATGTTGTTGCAATACCCTATCACTAAAATGACTTAGAAGGAGACATCTATAAGTGTGTGGCAAGGCTTACATAAATCGAAGTAGATTAGGGATCTGGGCAAGTTTTTGGTCTCACTTACACCATTGTAAACTTGAAGTATGTAAATCAGTACCAATTGAATTACTCTTGATTTGTCTTACTGTAACTGCACCAGTGTAGTCAATGAGTCAGCTTTTTAATTAGAAATCCTAGGGAGACTGAAGCTGGACTGGCATTTTTCACATTAATTATGTTTTGTCAAGGAGACTTGAAACTGAGAAATACTCCATAATTTGGATTAAAATACAAATAACATTAAAATGATATCATTTGTTAATCTATAATATTCATTGCTGTAAGTGCTCCTGAGCGTCCAGCAGTGAACTTAGAGCATAAATGAAAGATTGTTCCAGAGGCTACAGAATTGACAGATCATAAAAAAACATTAATAACATAAAAATAATTAATAGTATTGGAAATAGGGTAAAGCAGACAAGTTTTTCTTAATTCTGCATTTGGAAATAGTATGAGACAGAAGTCAGCATGAACCTTTCCATTGATTTGACTATTCTGTCTAGTCCCATACACAGCATCATACAGACTCTACCAGCACTGAAATCTGTACTGCTGAGCTTCTGCGTCTGCAGGAGAATAACAACCAGGCCATTTTTAGCATAGGAGAGACTTCAAATGAAGAAACGTAGTACAGTATTCTACACCTGCATACCACTTTCAGGCAAGCAGTAGGAGCTTTATGGTTGCTCCCACTTTTGAAATGCCTCTGCCTCTGCAGCCCTGCAGTCTCTCGCATGTGTCTCTCATGTGGCTTTTTTTCTCTTTTTGCAGGAGACTGACACAAAGTAGAAGACACAATGGCTTGTGAATGACATGACAGAGTCTAATACAACATGGCTGATGGCTTGGAATTGCCCAGAGACCAGCCTTGGCCTCCCTGGGGAAAAGGTAGACAAGCTTCCAGGAAGATCATGTCTCTAATAGTGTTCAGTCCATAAAAACAAATGGTTAAAAAAAATAATTATCTGAAGCAGATGTAGGCATAAAACCACCATTATACACAGATGGGAATAAGAAACCATCTTTAAAACCCTCAACCCTGCAGCTGGTCAAGCTTAACACCAGAAAGTCACTCAAAGGGGAATTTGGATGGTCTTTGGCCTCTGCAGAAAATCAAACAGTATATGATAATCCCTATCTCTGTCAATAAGGAAAATGTTAAATTATATTAATAAAGCATCTGCCTTTTTGCCTTTCCCGCTACTCTTGCAATCTACTTTCCTGCTGTAAAAAACTGTGGATTGGCTTTCTTTAGGAATTGAGTAATAGAAAAAAAGCTCTTGCTAGAAACAGAAACTTAGATCTAGAATGTCGGCAACATATTTTTGTGAAAGGCCCTGTGACAAAAATAGGAAAACATTGAATGATCAGGGAGTGTGTCAAAATGGTAAAGAAAAAAAGGTCCCAGTGACATATGAAGATGGACATGTACACAAGACGGATAGGAAGCCCACAGTTAGAGCAAAACAGTATTTGTTAAAAAAGTCAAAGCATAGTTAAAAACAAATGGATGTCAGGCAAACAGAAGTGGTATTTCAATTGGTTAAATACGGTCCTCCCACCCATTTCAGAACCAACTGCTGTACAAATTTGATGGACTTGATGGCACTCTCAGGCAGAGCGAAGATGGTTGCTGTGTAACGTCCACCACACCTCTGGCTATTAGAGCTCTCAGAAGAGCAAAAACAGCCAGAAAACCGCTGGGCAGAAAGACATTATTATCTGGCCAAATAATACCTGTGCTCCGAGCAGATACAATTAATATTAAAGATTCTATTATTTTGCTGAGAGTGCATCTTCCCCTATTTCAGATCTCCAGACTTCTATGACCCAGCTGGTAACCCATCCCAAAACATAAACTGTTTTCCTGACATTCCTGCTCTAGGCAGGCTGAGAAGATTGTGGGTCTTCTTTGTTTTTTTTTTCAGTAAGTTTTTCACATTATATTTGGGAATCCTAAGAAGTCCAGGTTCACTGCTGATTTTGGATAATCTAATGTGAAATGGACACAGTTTTTTCACCCAAGGAAGGCTTGCTCACAACTAGTTAGAAGATAAATTTGATGCAAAGACATGGGCAATTAAGAGAAACAAGAGGTCAAACTAAGGGAGATGGGATAAAAGAAGAAGACAGCAGAGTAAAACTATGTAGAAAACACTATTTTTTCCTAATTAGAACTTTTGAAAAATCAAATGCAAATTTGAATGAAAATCCAAAATCTTGAAAAATGCAATTGTCTGAAAAATATTCTGTATTGGTCACTCAGATGTTTAATTTTGTGGACTTTTTCTTCTCTGCGTCTGGGGAAAGCTGTCTTACTAGCTTTAGAAAACATTTCAAAAAGCAATTGGCAAAAGACAATTGTGGACTAAAAGTCATAATTTTCTCAAATTAGAAGTGTTGACAATGTCCAGAACTTTTATAGCTTGTGGTGTATGTTGTGCCTGTCTTTAGGGAGATAGTTGCTGTCTAAATTCTGTAACATTTCTCCCATTTTCTCACCACCTCCTGACGCGGAGCACGTTGCCTATTGATGTGATCCAGTGAGACAGATTAATGCCTTCCCTTAATGTCAGGCCCTTTATTTAGCCACCTACTCCAGGTTCTTCTTCTGCCGAAAGCCACTTTGCCTATATTTAAGTTGCTCATAAGGAATGTCACATGACTCAACACAAATTTTGACCTGACAAAGATTTCCATTTTCAGAGTCTGTTATATTTTTGTCAGTCCACTGAAAAAAATACGGAAAGCTGTTCTTGCCTATGCTCATCGTCAGACGAATCAAGAAAATAAAGCAAAAACACAGTATCATTGCCTTGAGCTAGTAAAGCTCTGATAATGAGGTAGCTGCTGATACATGGTTAGTAGTGGCTGGATATATTTAAAAAACAAGAAAGCCAAAGCAACAAAAAGTTCTATGGGTAAGCTAATGAAAATAAACCTACCTAAATTCCCCACGTCTTTCTGCATTAAATGTTTATTGTCATGTGAGGGATGAATCACCCAAATATGTTAGAGTACTTGTTAGTTGGAGGGCATCCTTGTTGACAAGCAAGTTTTATGTGATCTGAGTATAGTTAAAGTCAGCATGCTCTCTTCATTCTCAGAGGGGAAATGAAGTAGGACAGAACTCCTGATGTGTCAGAAATAGAAACAAGAAAGTGGATAAACTACAAGAATTACTGATTTATTGCAGCATGTCTTGAGGTTACTAGCTTTAGGACTGATGTCACTACTAACTTATGCAAATACACTTCTTTCTGTTAACTTATTTTCTCTTTATAGACTTAATAGTCTGATGCTTTGGGGTTTAAACAGGCAAGTAATCCATGATCCTACCACCTCTGTATCTATACTGGATGGGCAGACAAATCCTAGAAAGGAGCTGTGCTTTATTGTGGGACAGTTTACCCCAGTTTGAAATCAAGAAAATCTGAGGAAAGAGAAAGAGTTCTGCTTACATTTAAAGAGTTACACCGATATCTCTTAATTTGCATAGGTTAGTTTTAAAAGAACAGAGAGCTGCAGGGGGCAAGTTCAACTTGCCGGAAAGTGCCCAACACAGTGAAATCTCAGCTTGGAGTCCATAGGCACTGTCTTCTAAAAATAATAAAAACTAAAATAATTTATTGGTCTTTGTATTTGTCCCAGGACCTGTAACCTTCGTTCCATTACCTATGGTAAAGATAATGGCTATTGATTACCTCTGCAGTATTCCCTCACATTTGCAAAGAGGCAACTTTGCGACCACATTGGAGATCAAGCTAGAACAGACAGGGGAAAACCTTCATGCCTTTGAGTAGTGTGTGATCTTTGAGTTAAATAAATCCCCAAAGAGAAGTATTCATCTGTGAAGCGCGCATTCAGTTAGTGCTTGGGTGGTGGCTCCTGAATTCTCTGCACTGAAAAAGCAGAAGGTCTCATGGCTTTAAAACCACATAAATAGCATGAACGTATCTCAGATGGTAGGAACTCATTTGCTCTCAGCTGCAGCCAGCGCTATCCAGCCAGAGGTAATATGTTATGCTTAATTAATTAAAGGGATACTGTTGACATAAAAATCATACTTCATTCCAAAAACGTTTTAACCGCTGTTAGTAATACCTTTTACTGCCAGGCATTGGAAGAGATTAGGAATGCTGCCTTTCTTTCATCCATATACCTGGCAAGGACTTCTTGTACTAAGGCTGATCGGACATTTTGTGTTGCAACTTTGTTTTTACAGATTTTTTTTGTTAAAAAAGCAAAGTCTGATTTAAATTTTATAACAAATCTCTTCAAGAACAGTGGGTGTTCTTAGAAAATAAATGTCTTTTTTCATGTTATGTGAAGTTCCTCTGGAAAATAAAAGAAATGTGCAAAATTTTCAACTTGCTCTTTATGGCTTAGAGACAGTTCTATGGTCACCTTTTGTGTAGTCACTCATTCTGTCACTATCATCCTCCAGTGACTTTGTCTTTCACACAGCAATAGACAAAAAGAAATACAGTTTAAAGATAGGAAAATGTGAATGCAAAAATATAACGCTGGCAGGATGTCTCAAGGTAAATGCATTGGCAGAAACTGCATTTAACTTCCTTTAAATTGACTAGATTTCAGGTTGAAAGTTTCCCATTAGTGCTTGAAATTAATGTGTCATTCAGTTTTCAAATGACAAAATACAATATAGCTAAGAAAAAAAAGATGCAAGAAGGAAGCAGTATAAAATCCACCACTCCACAACGACTTCTGAGACAGTGAATCAGGCTGCCAACTGTCAGGCTGTATAACCTCTGGTTCCCGAGATTCAAGAAGAGGGATGGTGCTTCAATTTGACATTTATGTCAAGGGCAAATGAAGCCAAGTCTGAAGCTATCCACGATATTGCGAATTCGTGTTGGAAATACATCTCTTGTTACAGTGTTCCTGGAGGTCATTGTGTCTGAATTAACATGTAGGGAAATGAGTTTTTCAGTGAAGAGCAGAACTGGTGTGAAAGCAGATGCTATAGTCAATATTGTATTCTGGTAAGGACTGTCCAGTCACAACTCTTATGCCTTAAGTATGCAAAAGTAAAGCATCCATGGCACTCTCCTCTTCTTTTCTTGTCGTTTATTGAGAGTTTAGCTTAGAGAAATGACCTAGAGCTATGATTTAAGGCAGTAAGGTTTAATTACCTTTCTATACTAGTCACAAACTATATTCTTGCCTCTATTTTTTTTTTTTTTTTTACCTTAACTCCATTGATTCTGGCAGCAAACATAAGAAAACTACGCAAAATCATCTTCAAGAAACTATTTAAAAACTAAAGAAGGGAAAGAAAGAAAACACACACATAACAAGAAACATCTCATATAACATTAGAATTGGACAACTGGTTCAAGTTATTCATAAAAATGTCAAGAGTCTGGTACATACCGGAATATCTTTTTTCCGGTATAAAGATAAAAAATATTACGCACTCTCACTTAGTAGATATTTTCTTGAGCAGAAATTAGGAGCTAATATAAGGACTGTAAGGCAAGAGTCCAATTCTCTGCTCACTTTTTTGATGCAAAGCAGAAACATTTTCCCTTAAATTTCACTATTTAAAACCAGGGAGAGAAATAACAAATAACCCAAAAAGGTATATCATGCAGAAGACTAAATCCTGTCCTCTCTCATAGTACAGGTGTTCGGAGTCCAGTCCTGTACTCAGGATGTGACCCACAGGAGTTTGCCAAACTGATGATAGCAGCAACACATTTGAAAAGAAAATAATAGCTTCACGTGTTTCCTCCTGTCCAATTTTCTTCCTTTGTAAATCTTTTAATCCAACTAGAATGATTTCTGTGGATAATCCCTCTTCTAAAATGTTTGCATTTTGAAACATTATCTAAACAGTCTTGGCAGCCGACAAAAGTCTCCCTGATGGAGGTCTCATTTGATAAGGAACCGCCAAATATTAACTCATAAAGACCTCTCCCTTATTTTTGCCCAAAGCTTGTCCACTCCCATTATGGGAAAATTAAATAGCAATAAATATAGCAACACATAACACTACCTGAATTGTTCTCATCTTATTCTCATCTCTTAAATCACAAAATATTCCTCAAAGAAAGCTTCATATCCTTGTGTCTAAATAAGGGAGGGAAATCAAGGTCAGGAGGCAAGCTGATATGCTTGGTATCATTCAAAGCAGCAGCCAAACCAGAAACGAGCCCCTTGAGAAAAGCATTAGTGCCACAGCTTTCATTTATGACCAGAATTCATATCGATATCTCCCAAAGCCCGACCAATATCTTATCCAGGGTAATAAGCCACTTGCAGTGAAGCGATGAGAAACTACCAACCTCACTTTATGGGTTCTTGTACAGTGTGAAAACTGCTCATACAACAGGAATGTGGAAAAGCACAGTAGAAATGATGATAGAAGAAAAAAACTGATTTACGAGCAGAGGTGTGTTTTCATAGATTAAAAGAGGCCTAAACAAGAGAATTTATAGTCATAGAATGGTTTGGGTTGGAAGGGACCTTAAAGATCATCCAGTTCCAAGCCCTCTGCAATGGCGAGAGACACCTTCCACTAGACCAGGTTACTCAAAGCCCCATCCAACCTGGCCTTGAACACTTCCAGGGATGGGGCATCGACAACTTCCCTGGGCAACCTGTTCCAGTGTCTCACCACCCTCACAGTAAAGAATTTCTTCCTAATATCTAATCTAAATTTCCTTCTTACTATTACCCCTTGTCCTATCGCTACACTCCCTGATAAAGAGTCCCTCCCCATCTTTCCTGTAGGCCCTCTTTAAGAGCTGGAAGGCTGCTGTAATGTCTCCCTGGAGCTTTCTCTTCTCCAGGCTGAACAACCCCAACTCTCTCAGCCTGTCCCCATAGCAGAGGTGCTCTAACCTTCTNCCGACCCCTGAGGAACTCTACTGGTCACTGCTCGCCACTTGGATGTCAACCTGCTGAGCACAACCTTTTGAGTGCAACTGTCCAGCCAGTTCCTTATCCACCATTCTTTAGATGGTCTTGAACCTGATATTCTCCTACAGTGGGTGGTTCTTCTTTCTCACAGGCCCTGCCTTTGCCTTCTGTGACTTGGGTGGTGTGGTTAGAGCCCTTGCTGGTGCAGACGGAGGCAAAAAAGTCATTGGGTACCTCAGCCTTCTCCATGTCCTGGGTGACCAGGTCTTCTATTTCCTTCTGGAGAGGGTCCACATTTTCCCTAGTCTTTCTTTTATCACTGGCATACCTATAGAAGCTTTTCTTGTTGCCCTTGACATCCCTGGCTAGATTTATTTCTATCAGGGCTTCAGCTTTCCTAACCTGATCCTTAACTGCTCTGACAATTTCCCTGTGCTCCTCCCAGGAATCAAGTATATGTTGGAAAACAGTAAACAAAAAGGAAGCATATAAGGGTTTATGAGGCACACAGGAGTCTAACCTGAAAGAAAGGAATGAACTAAAGGACTTTTCACCTGAGAAGAAGAAATAAAAGTTTTAATATGAAGAACAGTTGTGGGGGCATATATGTCATTAAAAAAAAAAAAAAAATCTTCTACTGTAAGAAAACTAATAGGTATCTGAGGAAAAAAAGGAGTGTATTGAATTCCACAGTCTTCAGCTGTCTTTGCACTCATTGTTGATCTCACACAGCATGAACTGTGCCTGCAACGGATGTGGGATGCAGACACAGCTCTGGATACAGCTGGTGACACTATTAGGAGGCGGTGGGCAGATGCTGCTTCTGTCAGCCTAGACTGGGCAATAATGTAGCCGCAGCAGGATGTTGTATCCATCCATCCGGGTGTTCGCCTAACATCCTGGGAAAGCACCCAGCTTGGTAAGGATCGCCCAAGTCCTCCTGATGGCAGAAGCAGGTTTGATTTGCACGGCATTACTGGAAAACCAGATTTGACTTATTGTCATGATTTAGGCTGCAGTGATCAAGGGTATGGCTGCCCTGCAGGTAACCCCAGACAACATCAGTCACACTATTTGTGTGACCCTGTGTTGTCCCTTTTCTTTTTTATTGATAGTCCTTTTCACTGTCCTTGAACCTCCCTATCTCTGCGTTAGTTTCCTCCCAGATAAGATAATTACTTTTCCTACTCGCTGGTTTTCTTACAGGTGTTTTTAAATTCGGTATTTCTGATACCTTTACCTAGATAATCACAGCCTTACAATGATATTATCGATATGTTAACCCAGGTGCTTCCAAGTGTTCCCCTTGCAATGTCTTGCTCACCAAAAGTTCCCCAAGGGTCCCCTCCAATTATCTGTGAGGTCTAGCTGCTTCTTACATAACTCCTCCTTAACTACGTGAACTCCATTTATTCCTCGTAGATCCACCTGTAACCTTTGTCAGCTTCTTTCATCATCTGTTACATCCAATGATTCCTCATGCCATGTATAATAGTTTTCGATATTCTGTTCAGTTACCTTAACCTCAGGCCAGGGCCTATTCAGCAGCCAACTCATTTGCCTACAGCCCTAACAGATAAAAAGCAGATGCCCAAAATGTGGTATTAAGGGTTGGGCAGCCCACGTAAACTCCTGTGCCTGCCCAACATATCAGCCCTTGCGTTCATCCCTGTGATCTGATCTAAGAGGAGACCAGTGAGGAACAAGGATAATGGACTCGGTCACCAATTCTCTGTGCCATTTATTTAGTCTCCTTGAGCCCCAGCCCACCTGTCCATCAAGTAGGAATAAATAATATGTCATTTTCAACAGCCAAGCATTTTTTGAATTTTTTTGTATTCATTATTAGAAAGTTCTTGCCACACTTTAGACAAAGGTGGTCACGTATATGTAAAGTGATACAAAAGAATCTAAATAATTCCTCTATTTTAACATTCTTCTCAAGCATAGGCGTTTCTGTGCAGTAATATAAGAGCTAATCACTGGAGCTTGGTCTCATGTAATACCAGTTAATCTATTTATTGTACTTTATTTAGTTATCTTCTGGGCTTATTTTAAAAACTTAGACTACAGCATGTTTGCAAATATATGATAACAAACTTAGAAAAATCTTGAACTATGGTTGACAAGTACATAGTACAATATATGGCATAATTTCTAGTGCGTTTCTTTACTAATTCACAGAACTCCAGGTTTTGCAAGTGTTTTTCCAACCACAATGACCGAAATTAATGAAATCTCACTTGTGCTATTTCTAACTGACAGCAGCCGTTTCCCTGTGCTATTACTTGTGCAATCGATCTGACGGTCCATGGGGAAAAAAAATCCCACCATCTTCTGACCACACAGCCTAACATATTTGTGTTTGGTTTTATCTCTGATTTTAATCTTCTGATTTTAAACACTAGCTTCAGCAATTTGTTGGACTTCTGGTATTATTCAGGACAGAGTGTTAGTACTTGTAACGACCCTCATATCTATCAACAGTCTGAAAGGTAGAGAGAAAAGTAAAGTGCCTTTTAAAGTACTATCTTTGCTAAGAGCAATATTTGTTTCGGATGAGGTGTGTCATGGATCTCGTGTGCAGCACTGCCTGTCTGATATGTCTTGTCACATCATGTCTTCTATCATGTGTCACATGATGTAAGGTCGTGCTGCTTTTGCCAACAGTAAGGCACAAAGAACTCGAACAGCAGTGAACTGCTTGCCAGAGACTCTTTCTTTACACTTTATGCTGTCTCTTGCGAGGAAGAGCAAATCAAGAGCTACAGCACCAAACTACCAAACCACCTGAAGAAAAGGAAGTAAATTACCAACTGCTCTAAGGACAACAGACAACAAACGTTTTGAAAGCTGACTTGGAGTCCACTACTGCATTCCTTACATAGTCTAACCTTCCATTAGAAGTAAATGAAAGTCTACACAAACTAAAGGAAGATAGAAAGCCTTTTCCAAAGAGTTTACAATTTGCAGCTCTTATTCCTGCCTATATTCAAGGCATCAAGCATCACATCCCAGATTAATACACTCTAGATGGGTTATACATTTCTTTCACCTCATATTTAAACTGCCATTGCTCAGGACTAAATGCATTGAAATCAGCAGTACTATACTGGTGTAAGTGAGAAGAGAATGAAGCATGTGTCTTCTTTCTACTCACATTTCAGCTGCACAACTACTTTTCCAGAAGCACAAATATAACAGTACCAAACCTGTTAAGTGGTATGCAAAGCACAGAGAAAAACTCCTGCATCGTGATCTTAAAAGAGAACAGTTACTGTGTCATGGAGGTGTAGGAAAGATCTGTTCCTACATTCATGATCCACCTAACCATCATGCAGCACTAAGAAACACTTTTGTTATTTGATTTATATTAATTTCCAGCAGGACATTTGGTACCTTTCCTGTGTAATTATCTGGGATTCTAATTCTGCTACAGTATGCGTAGTAGGAAACTTCCAGAATGTCCTTTGTGATCTGTGACTGAAAATGCTAGAATCGGTAATTGCTGGAGCTTTACTGGTCTTGTGTACAAAGAAAAATGTTAACTGAATTACCATTATCTCAGTTGTTCAGCCTGAGAATATTCCCAAGTTACGGTTGGCTAACCACTAGTCCTTTTGTAGATAATTGCATCTGGGGAGAAATAACCCCAGGCACCAGTCCACAGGAAGCCAGCTGGCTGTAACGCAGTTCTGCAGAGAAGGAGATTGAGGTCCTGGTAGATAACAAGCTGACCATGAGCCAGCAGTGCATCCTCTCAGCAAAAAAAGGGGCCAAGAGCTTCCTGCGCTACATTAGGAGGATTGTTGACAGCAGGTCGAGGGACGTGATCCTTCCTCTCTACTCAGCACTGGAGAGGCCACATCTGGAGTGCTGTGTCCAGTTCTGAGCTCCTCAGTGCAAGAAAGACACAGACTTACTGGAGTAAGTTCAGCACAGGGCCAAAAAGACGATTAATTCATGTGGGGAGCTGCTGAGGGAGTTGGGACTGTTTGGCTTGGAGAAGAGAAGGCTCTGGGGGGATGTTATCAATTATGTGTAAATACCTGACGAGGCGGGGATATGAAATAGAGGGAGCCAGACCCTTCGCAGTTGTACCTGCTGACAGGACAAGAGACAATGGGCACAAATTAGAAACTAGAAAATCCCACCTGAACATAAGAAAGAACATTTTTGTTTACTCTAAGGGTGATGAAGCACTAGAACATGTTGCCCAGAGAGGTTGTGGAGTATCTGTCCTTGGAGACATCTTTGGAGTTGGGAAAACCTCCCTGGACACGATGCTGGGCAACCTGCTCTTGTTGACCCTGCTTGAGCAGGAGGGAGTGTGGAATAGAAGATCTCAAGAGATCCTTTCCAACCTTCCATTCTGTGATTCTGTGACCTTTATGTGGTGGCCTTACTTATATGTTACACCCTTTCCAGGCTATACCAAATATCACTAGTAGCTTTCTACTGAGATATTTTCCTCAATGATTTTTATGGGAAGAAAGAAAGAGGATGGAGTATGCATCAGCATTTGAGTAAGTCCTAAATAAGCAGTAAATACATACAGGCCAACCTCCTGCTTGGAAGTTCAACAGAGCTTCCAGATCCTGTACTGGCATCTGACAGTACCTTAATACGTAGACAAGTTACAGCTAAGGTTTTTCAGACCTGACAGCCATGTAATGAGAAGAGCGCATGTAATGTGCCCTCAGTAGATCACATCACCTTTAGCTGCACCAGCACAGTCAGAGCTGTGAATGGCTACTGGAGCAGCAAAAACCGGCTGTTGAACTCTAGCACAGGACAGAGACTGACAAATGAGATGTGATATCTTAGATTTCACACTGGCCAGTTGAGGATGAAGAAAACTAAAGCTGAAATATAGATTTATAGCTCATACAGACAATTGGAAAACTGAATTATGAAAGCATGTTTCCTTGTAAACCTAATGAGAAGGGAGATGTAGAAAGTATAATGAAATCTGCTGAACCGCCTTTCTTCAGAAAAGACTGACAAACTTTGTAGGGTAGGAATATATTATTCAGAGAAGGGTATTGTGTATGATTCCATCTGGGCTTTTTAAGAAAAGTATGTTGATAGACGTCTATATTTGAATTCAATTACAGTGCACCTTACTGTACGGGCAGAGGGGAAGGAGCCAACCAAACATTCCCCTAGGTATGTGCTGGCTGCCAGGTGTTGAACCTTCTCTTTTTGGTGTGGCTATTCCCTGTATTGGAATGTGCCTCTCTCCCTTCCCTTCTGACTGTCAGAAGAAGACTGAAAAAAGGAAAAATACAACCTAAAGGTTGTGTTTGTACAGAAAAGTGAAGAATGGGAGGTGACACTTTTGTGCTGAAAAAGAAGGAAAGAGCAAGAGCGGTGCTGTAACTTGTTTGGCAGGACATTCACCTGCAAACATGAAGAAACCCTATTTCTTCTCCAGGATGTTTACAAATTTTAGCCAATGACTATTTTATTCAAAATATGGAAAAATTCTGGAAAATAGACGTCAGCACTCAGTTTTTCTCTCTCATATGATCAAAGTAACATTGCCTACAAATCTAGTTTTCTGTGTGCTATTCCTCTGCTCGTATTCCTTATATGTTGATTTCATTTATTGTCCTGTTTAGAATATAAACCTTTCTGGAAGTAAACTGTCTTCCAGCAGTACATAACCCTGTCAGAATGGGCTCATGAGGTTGTGTGAAATGCAATAAAACATAATAACTAACAACAACAATGGCTAGCAGAATTACCATTTCATAGACCTAAAGGAAGCTAAGCAAATTGTCCTCAATAGGAGGTTTGTTTCCACAACTGCAAATCTTCAGCTCTATTGCTGCCTAATTTTAGTTCAAAATTTAAAGACTATTAAAAGCAAAAGAAAATATTTGTGAATATGTAAACCCCTCATTTTCTTAACCAAATAATCCAAATGTATCACTTCAAAAAATCAGTCTTCTAAAGTGAATAAAAATAATATAATTCTTTTACACTGAAAACACAGTAGAGTATGCTGACTATAACTCCTTTCACGCTAAAAAAAACCTTGGAAAAATAATAATCTAAATTCAGTATTGAAAATAATGTTTTATGATCATACAGTAAATGGATTTAAATTAAATATTGCCTTAATGACGTTATTATGGGAAAAATTAAAAAGTAGCTCAACATTTGCCACTGGTTATTTTCTTAACAAAACTGTTATGGAAAGCTTTAATCTTCTTTAAATGTCACATATTATAAACCAAACATTTCCTATTTAAACCAGCCAAACTATATACATGGACTATCTAAACCAAGGAGTTGTCTGACAGTTTTCTAGTTAGATTCATATCTTAGCAAATACTTGAGAAAATAAGAAAAATGAAGGTTCCTTCTTTTTTTCACCAAAGAGATTCTTTGTGCAAGTACACACACATACACACACACACATATATATGTATATAGAATCACAGAATCATAAAATCGTTTAGGTTGGAAAAGACCTTCAAGATCATCTAGTCCAACCATTGACCCTACTCTACCAGGTCTGCCACTAAACCATGTCTCTAAGCACCACATCTACACGACTTTTAAACACTTCTAGGGATGGTGACTCAACCACCTCCCTGGGCAGGCTATTCCAATGTTTGATAACTCTTGCAGTGAAAAATTTTTCCTAATGTCCAGCCTAAACCTCCCCTGGTGCAACTTGAACCCATTTCCTCTTGTCCTGTCGCTAGTTACTTGGGAGAAGAGACCAGCTGCCATCTCACTACAACCTCCTTTCAGGTAGAGAGCAATAAGGTCTTCCCTCAACCTTCTCTTCTCCAGACTAAACAATACTAATTGCCTCAGCTGCTCCTCATAAGACAAGTTCTCCAGAGAAAATTAAGCCTGCAGTACCTGGCATTCCTAGTCTGTCTCCCATTCAAGTACTAACCGTGCCCAATCCTGCTTAGCTTCCAAGATCAGATGAGATCGGGTGGTATGGCTGTAGGCCATGTATATCTATATGTATGTATATACATGTGTGTGTATATATATATATGAAAAAATATATGTATACACAACCTCTACATGGATGACTGCTAATGTCATCAAGACAGCACAAAGTGCATCATGTCTTTCTTGCCCATGCAGCTTCATTGGAATTAAGAACTTAACCCTGTAAAAATCCATTGGCTCCACTGGGAGCAGGCTTGTGCTCTCGCTTGCTTACATTAGATACCTAAATTTGCAATGGTTTTTGTATTGGCATTATGTTCATTCTTTTTTCATTGATGTTGCTGGGTTAATTCTGCAGTCAAGGATGTGCACCTGAAAAATCATGAGCATTTCATACATTCTTATAAGTCAAAAAATCCCCTTCCATGTTTCCTTGCAGTAAATAGGGTCTTAGCTTATCTTTACTTGCAGTGCAACAAAATAGAAGTAAGTATTCTGATATTTGTGAATTTACTCTGGATTTTAAATAGAAGAAAAAGTATTAAAAGAAAAAGAATACATTTGTGAATGCTAAACATACAAACTGCACATTTTGTTAAACAGATAATCCAAATGCATCACTTCAAAAAATCAGTCCTCTAAAGAGAAAAAAAACCTTTTTTAAAAGAATCTCCTCAAGCTTTTTCTCAGGTCAGTAGCAACAGAATGGAATCACAGAATCATAGAATCGTGGAATCGTTTAGGTTGGAAAAGACCTTTAAGATCATCGAGTCCAACCATAAACCTAACACTGCCAAAACCACCACTAAACCATGTCCCTCAGCACCACACCTACATGTGTTTTAAATACCTCCAGGGATGGCGACTCAACCACTTCCCTGAGCAGCCTGTTCCAATGCTTGATAACCCTTTCAGTGAAGAAATTTTTCCTAATATCCAATCTAAACCTCCCCTGGTGCAACTTGAGGTCATTTCCTCTTGTCCTATTGCTTGTTACTTGGGAGAAGAGACCGACCCCCACCTCTCTACAACCTCCTTTCAGGTAGTTGTAGAGAGTGAGAAGGTCTCCCCTCAGCCTCCTTTTCTCCAGGCTAAACAACCCCAGTTCCCTCAGCTGCTCCTCATAAGACTTGTGCTCCAGACCCCTCACGAGCTTCGTTGCCCTTCTCTGGACACAGTCCAGCACCTCAATGTCTTTCTTGTTAGCGAGGGGCCCAAAACTGAACACAGTATTCGAGGTGGGGCCTCACCAGTGCCAAGTACACTGGGACAATCACTTCCCTAGTCCTGCTCACAACATTATTCCTGATACAGGCCAGGATGCTGTTGGCCTTCTTGGCCACCTGGGCACACTGCTGGCTCATATTCAGCCAGACATCGACCAGGGGTATGCAGCACAGAAGCCTTAAACAGGCCCGCTTATTTATTTTTTGTATTAACCAAACACCTCTGCATAGAAACTCTTGCGCACACTCTTCTCTTAGATTATCAGTCTTTTTCCTACTCTTGTGAGAGGGCTTCGTGTTTCCATCTGCAGAAGTTTAGCTTCTGCAAGGTCTTTGGGAGGCCTTCTTAGCATCCTTTTGGCAGTTGCTCCTCTTCTGGCCTTCTGATCCTGCTTAAATTGGATTTTGTTTGTCCAAATCATGCTGTTTCCACAGCCAGTCACACTTTAAAGTTTTCAGCAAAGTCTTGTAGCTCATGGGAGATAGAAGGATGTATCCATATACACTGTGGAGCGTGGTAAATTTAAAAATAAGGGCCAGAATAAACACATAGACCCTTATAAGGGTAGCAAATACTAGCAATACTTGAACAATGCCTTAAATTCCTAGCCACAGACTGTCATTATACTATCAGGGAGTGCATATTTTGCACTCCTTTTATGTTACCTCCACAGCAGATGCAAAATGTCAGTGAAGCTAGTTGGGAACATTCAGTCAGAAGGATTTTCTGATAGAACATGCCCTTCTTGCAAAATTGATTTTTTTTTAATTTATTTTGTGAACAAATATTCCGTTTTTCCACTGGGAAAAATCAAACTGACAGGTCTCTAAGCTCCTCACCTGGAAGGTTTTTTGTCAGCTTCACTTTCTGTAGGCAGAAAGTGTCTTTGACAAGCGCTGGCCAGGCAGACTGTCAGAGCTGAGCACCCGAGCTCTCTGCTTCCTCGGGGCTGGACCGCCTTTCCTTACTGGGCTGGAAGGAAGGGTGAGGACACAGGAAACCTGAGTGCTCCTGCTTCAGCTGGCCTCCTGGAAAGCTGGTGTCAATCCACTACCATTGCAAATAGGAAGCAATACTGAGGAATGCTGTTCAGAGTAGCAGGAGATAAGTGGTAATTTTGTTTCAGTTCAGGTGGAAAAGAGTGGTGGGTTTTTTTTTTTTCTGTTTTCCTGGAAATGCTCCCTAAGTATATTTATTTCTTTTTCTTTCTTCTTTTTTTTTCTTTCTTTTTATTTTCTTTTTATTTATCTTTTAATTCAGGACAAATGCTATTACAGTAAATTATATATAATTACATTATATCATATATATAATATTAGATACACAAAATATATACTTAGTTATTTGTATGTGTTTCTATATGTATCTCTATATATACATATATCTAAAAACTCTGCATTTTTTTACAAACAATGTTATACCGATTACATCTTAAAGTCCTTGTTATGTCCCTCATGTTCAAGTGCAGAAAGCTGTTCTCTTTAAACTTGTTACAAATTGCGACATAAATGAAATACAGCAAACTGTACTTTACATTATTAGAAAACAAAGGAAATGTCTGTATTTAGAAACATTAACAGAACTAAAATCTTCAACACTGAGTTAAATGGATCGCAATTGAAAACACCAATGGTAAGGTAACGTCCAACTCATACGCTAATTTGCATAGCTGCAAATAACCATAACATTTATCAGCATGTAAACCTACACATAGACTAAAAGACTTGCTGCTTTTCCACCTCTACAGCAGCTTCTTCAATTCTTTCAGTAAAAGCTGACCAATTTTCCACTTCTGTCCTGAGATGATCAATATTCCCTAAGTGAGCCACCTTTTGAAGTACTTCAGGACACATTTAGCTCCCTCTTTGATCTTTCCATGTCTCCTTTTAGATATAATGGATTTTACTCTACTGAGGCTTTATCCCACCAGTTCCATTTTTATTTTCCTTTAGCTGACTTTCCAGAAGATAAAAGCAAGTTAAAAGAATAACTCTTCTTAGCAACAAAAATTAATCATGCATCCCCATTTTGGGAAGCATCAGACATCTTGGAACCCAAAGAAATCCTCATAAACAATGCTTTTTGCAACATTTCCTTTTGTGGTTGTTCTTGAGAAACACACAAAGCCAGAGAAATGAGTAGAGCTGAAGCATCTATCCATGTGGTTTTAAAGCTCAGGGCCTCTGTCCTGAGTAAAAGGGTGTTCCCAGTTGTACAAATCCAAGAAAAAAAAATAAATGGGAAGTTATGATTCCAGCAAGCAGCATCTTCCCTGTTTCTCCTTTTGTGCAGTTCTTGCACCCTGTTGCTCTGTGTTCCTCTCTTTCTCTCTCTCCCAAGCCTGTAAGCAGCAGTCACATACAAACAAGATTCCAACAGAAGCAGACTTGGGCGCAGGGGGTTACTGGGTACCATGCATGGTACCAGACTTCCTTGTTGCAGACTCAGCTTACGGATCCCTTGCTAAAACACATGGAAACCTCTTCTCCCTTGTTCTTTTGAATTTGCTGTACCAAAACCAGGGTCTCCAGCAAGCTGCAGTGGTGCCTACCCAAACTCTCTCCTGCTATGGTGTAACACAAGGCAGCACAGTATCTGAACTCAGACACAGGTGAAGGCACGGCTGCAAACTGGCTCACTGCGATGACAGGGCAGCACCAGCATGTCGTGTACTCAACCGGGTTAGGGGAGGGGATGTTTGCTGCATCCTTGAGATACCGTCTGCCCCTGTCACACTGGAAGAGAATTTGCACCGTAAGTCTTCCCCTGCCCTTCAGCTCTGGACTGGACCACTCATGAGCCTCTTGATGGGATGCTCCTATTTATCAATCCTTGTACTCTCACTGGGATATTCTTATGGTGCTGGGTACTGTGCAAAACCAGCTCAATTTGTCTACACAGACAGATAGAGGATTTTGGTTGTTTCTTTTTCTTTCCTTTTTGAACCTAGATTAAACACCAGTATTCAGAGGAATATTCCTACAAGAAAATTTCCAGCAGCAGAAATCCTGCAAAAAGGTGGAACAGCTGCTTCATATTTGGGAAGAAGAAAATTATTTTTCCCCCCAGCAAATTTTGGGCAGGCATTCTTTCCAAACACACAACCTGCAGTTGAGTGTTTGGTTTGCTTTTCAGCATACATCTGAATATGTTTGTTATTAGCAGGAAAAGTCTCAAGACTAGAAAAGAAGTTTGCCTTTCCAGACAGCACGGATTTTAATCTACAGTAAATGTGGAGTCAACAGAGCTGCTGAAACAGAAGGTAATTTTCTGAACTATATCCCTACTCTTCTACCTAATTCACAAGCTGATAATTTTTTTTTTTTGTAAATGAGGCAAACCCTTGCACTAGATTAGTGTCAACATTAGAGAGAAAAAGAGGAGAGGAGGAAGAAAAAGAAACCAGCTCAGACCCAAGGCATCCGTTTAGCATCCTGCTATTTTGTGTGCTGATGGAACTGACAAAGACAGAAGAGGTAGAGAAAGGGAACCTGAAAGGACTGACGAAATAATAGTAAAACTAACCCAGTGCTAATGAGGGTCAGGAAAATATAAACTCCCTCCTCATGCCCAACCCTAGATTTGCAGATTTGCAAGGGAAACTCTCCTGGAAGGATTCCAGCTCTCAAGTCTGCTGGAGAGTCCTTGGAAATACCATCAGATAAAGCTGCTGAGACCATAAACTGATTTAGGTCATGCCTGACAAGTCCTGGTCTTGCCAGACAGGATCACCCTAACGGTCCAAAGCTGCATCTGACTCACTAAGCAACATGTTATAATTTAAGGAAAGTTGCATGAAGACTTGTTCTCAAAACTTTATTGCCTGAATGTCAGCAGCGTGTGGGTTTGCTCTGTGTGCATGTGTGTGTGTGCCACAAGCTGGTAGAGGCTCCTCTGCAGCATGGTTTTTCTGTAGACTGAGTTATGTAGGATTAAATGTTGAACACCAGGTATAGCTGAGATGTGCCTGATGTCTCAGACTGGATTTAAGGCTAACATCACAGTATATATGCTGCTGATTTAGAGTTAAGGTCCTTCTGTGAATGCCATTCTCTGCAGAGAAATAATGCGTGTGCTGCAGTTGTGTCACTGCTGTAAAAGGCAGTTCGCCTGCAAAAAATAGCAAAAAGAAATAGTTGATATGCAGGAAGTCAGACCAGAGGAGTGGATTCAATTCAAAATGAAGACATCAAATACAGATGTCTAAAGGAATGTGCGCGCAGGTGAGCTATGTGTCTAAGTTGCCACATAATCAATAGAGACACAGTCAATACAGTCATCGTTTTTCAGGGGGAGATTCTGCTGACAAGCGACTAGGGGTGTAATTCAGTTTCCTGCACACAGGCACAAATACCATTTGAGAAAGACTAGTACATGCAAACGATCCACCCAAGGTTGATAGACACAACACACAGGACGTACTTTAGATCCATGGCCTTAGGAGTGGTGACTTGTGGCCAAGCAGGAAACCACACACACCTCAGTTGTGCTTAGATACATCTCCTCAAGCATTTGAATTGTACACTATATGTCTGGTAAGCTGAATCATTATCCAGTCTCCTCAGACCATATAGGTCGAGACTGGGTTTCAATATCTTAAGCATAGGTTGTGGATTTATTTCAGGCACTGAGGAGTATCTTGCCCGGCCTCCAGCTACGTCCCAGAAGTCCCTGTCATATCTGCCAGCCCAGAGATGGTGTTATGAACACTTAAGGGCATCTCAAATGGTGCCAGGTGCCTATGTTTGGGCAGTGTACCTGCTGACTCACTGACTGGGGTCATTCACTCCACTGACTGGCTGTCCATCAACTATAGTATGAGCTAAGCACATGTGTCTATACCTCTGTTTAGGTGTCTTAACTTCAAACTGTACCTGTACAAAGACCTATGGGCTTAATTGCTCTGTGCTAAAATTCTTCATCTATGGAATTTTAGAAGAAAATCCCTACTGAGTTCGAGAGATCACTATTGGTGACAGTTTTCACTACCCCGTTGAGTGAATAAATTGTAGATCTTGCCAGCAATATCATCATGCAATCAGCCTCTGTCCTTACCATGGATAAGTGGTACTGGTAACAATCTGTACCATCATCAAATGTTCTTTTGTCTTGTGCCAGAAAAGGCCTCCTCACCCTTTCCTCTGGCTTGGAAGATGCTCATATTTCATATCCGATCAACCTATCTAAAGAAAGTAGTTACATATGACATAGCAGGCTGGTGCTGGCAAGAGAGCGGTAGCTTCATCATACCTCATTTGGCTCCACACTTGCAATACCTCTCCCACTTCATAAGGTTTCCAGGATCAGACTGGTAATATGTACAGCTTCCCTTTGTGAGAAGGTAGAGGAGCTGCATGAACCCATTTTTAGTGCGCTGCCTCTTTCTCTTGGTTCAGCAAGTGTAAATGGGCTACCTCTGCCCCTTCTGATCCAGTGACTCCCTCCTGTTCCTTTGATACAATCGCTATGGCAAGACTACTGTTCTCTAGATCTGTCTCTGTGATTTAGCAGCTCCTCCTTGTTTACCTTTTCCAACTCTCTCTCACAAAGGTGCATTCAGTCATCTGACACACTTTGTTTCAGATGCAAAAAGTTCATTTTGGATCTTCCTCTCTGACTCTTTTAAGTTCCAAAGGAACAAACCCTGCCATTGAGAGAAGATATTTATCTTATAATCTGTAGGGCTGTGTCTGCTGTGAAGAGCAGTTCTGTCCATGTTCTGCTTCACTAGTAAAAATGATGTGACAGGCAAGCAGAGTTGTGGGAAAGAAATCTTCACTATGCATTCGAAGTGATCTTGCTTCCACAGTGACAGCTTCTGAACTAGCTACTACTGTTCTGGAAAGAGAAATTGAAGTTACAGCAGGTAGCTCTATAAAACTATTAGTTCAGTGTTTAATGGATGCCACAAGCAGGCAGAATTAAGAATTACCTGTAAAGGAACAGAAAACAAAATAAAAAATGTCATAATGCCACTGTTTAAATCCCTTAGGTGCCCTTAATACAGTTCAGTGTTCCCTTGTCTCCAAAAGACTACTGTAGTGCTGGAAAAGATACAGAAACGGACAACAAGGAGGACCAATGATAGTGGAAAACTAAACAGAGTAACACTCCTCATCTTGGGGAAGTCACTGAGGAAAGGATACAACAGATGTTTGTAAAACAGCAGCAACGTAGAGGGGGTGAAATGAATACAAACTCTCTCATCTATGCTAAGACCATCAAATAAAACAAGCAAGTAACAGATTAAAAGCAAGCCATAGAGGTACTGTCTCATATGTGTGGTTGCCATTGTGGAAGCCTAAAGCTTATATGGATTCAAAAGAGATAAGGCAAATTAATGAAATAAAATCGACAGGATTCTATTAAACACAAAGGCATCACCTTTCATTCAGGAAGTCCCGGAGGCATAAGTCATTGCTGGCAAAGGCGTGTACCGGGGAGGTGTCACCATATGTCGCCCTGTTCTTACATGCCTCCCTACGCATCTGCCGTTGGTCAGTGCTGGAGATGGAGCTAGGTGGACTTTTGCCCTGACCCAATAAAAGTGTTCTTATGTTCACACAATTAGTGATTGCCTCTGGGGAAGGGATTTACACCAGCTACTGTGGATGCTATTGCAATGCTTAAAATGTGCATTCAAGAACCTGGCAGCATGATTCAGAGCACCTCAATTAGGCACTGAGTCATCCTATACTGTTAGTGAGGAAAAAGGGGGAACATCAACGTTTTTGCACACTTTGCTTTTGATTTTTAATTAGAATAAATGTATCTGTGCTCATAAGAATGTTTATTTGAAAAAGGGATGTGCTTTCCAAAGAAGAATGCACGCCCATCCAAAGTGATCTCTTGCCGAGCAGGGACTAGAAGTCATAATTTCAGATATTATTAGCACCATTATTGTATCAAATGGCAGTATGGTACAAAATTCATTGCTGTCACTTTTTAATCTGATATTGATGGTTCATATAAAGTCAGATAATTTCATCCCCAATAATATGATATAAAGCTGTTACTGCATGAGTCAATTTCCAGTAATGAAGGATAAAAATATACCGGAATTCACTATATAAAAATATTAGAGCTGTAATATGCTTCTCAGGATAGCCAAGGTCTACTTCCCATGTTAAATTAAAATGATCTTCTTTTGTTGATGCTCATCATTAAATGTGCTGAATACTGTGTTCTTACCTGGGGGATTGTGGGAAGCTTGTAATATTTATAAAGGGAAGAGCCACTCATCTAAGGGCCATTTCTGTTGTATGTATTATTTATTTCCTGATCTATCCCCTCCCATGTTCACTGTCTTTAAGAACTATGATTAATAAAACATTCCATGCTGAACAATGTGGGCTATATTCCCAAATATATATAGTCAGGCCACTTCTATGAAAATGTCACAGGAGAGATTTTTCATCGCAAAGAATGTATGTATTCTCTACTTGATCCATTCATTTTACGTTTATTTTTTTAGATTAATTATTCTATTTCCCTACAGGATTGGTTTTCAGCTGGGGACCCCAAAGGGATTTTGTAACCAATGTAGACAGACTTTGTTCTTTAACACATAGAGAAGTAACTGTAGAAGAGAATTAAAGGGAGTGATTTAGAAAAAAAATATTTCTTCATTTTGCTATCTTATTTTCTTAAACAATATTTAATTTATGTTAAAGTATAAGAAAAAAAGATGGGAGAATGTCATAAACTTCTTACAATATGTTGTAGTATATTAAGAATGAAATATACGTTGTTTTCATCTAACTTTAATCAATATTCAAGTAGTCACGGGAATACTATTGCTACAAACAGAGACCTACACCAAAAGTCCTTATTGTGGCAACTCTCTTCTTGATATCTGTTCATTGATGGGAATGTGATGGGGTGCTTTTAATCTCAGCTTCTGAAAAAGGTAATGCATTAGTCTTGGCTCAAGAGAACTAAAAAACCCCAAATTTTGTGTTATGAGAGGTCAAACTATACAACTTGAAAGCATTTGGGTTTTTTGGGGGGTTTAGATCTTTCTTTCCCTCATATGAGGCCACCTTGTCCTAATATAACTTATTACTCATTTTCAGGCAATGTGCATGTATTTTACAGAGAATATGGCAATAATCATAGAGTCATAGAACCATAGAATGGTTAGAGTTGGAAGGGACCTTAAAGATCATCCAATTCCAACCCCCCTGCCATGGGCAAGGACACCTCCTACTAAACCTGGTTGCTCAAAGCCCCATCCAACCTGGCCTTGAACGCTTCCAGGGATGGGGCATCCACAACTTCCCTGGGCAACCTGTTCCAGTGTCTCACCACCCTCACAGTAAAGAATTTCTTCCTAATATCTAATCTAAATTTCCTTCTTACTATTACCCCTCATCCTATCGCTACACTCCCTGATAAAGAGTCCCTCCCCATCTTTCCTGTAGGCCCCCTTTAAGTACTCGAAGGTTGCTATAAGGTCTCCCTGGAGCCTTCTTTTCTCCAGGTTGAACAACTCCAACTTTCTCAGCCTGTCTTCATAGCAGAGGTGCTCTGACCCTCTGATCACCTTTGTGGCCCTCCTCTGGACCCACTCCAACAGGTCCATGTCCTTTTTTAAACTGGGGACTCCACAGCTGGATGCAGTGCTCCAGGTGGGGTCTCACCAGGGCAGAGAGGCAGAATCACCTCTCTCGACCTGCTGGCCATGCTTCTTTTGATGCAGCCCAGGATACAGTTGGCTTTCTGGGCTGCAAGCTCACATTGCTGGGTCACGGTGAGCTAATAGTCCCTGACTGTGTTTATTTTCAGTGTATATCACAGGAATAGCCAATGGTCCCAGCAGAAGAGCTATCCTTCTGTTACAGCACTGCACCAGCAATATATAGTCCCTCATCATCAGAATCTAGATCCTAAGGCTAGGGCAAGAAGCTGGTGAAATAGAAGGATGGTGAAGTAACTGTAAAAGAAGAACATTATTTTATTCCTACTAATATCAATGAAAAAACCTTCTATTGCCTCCAGTGAGGCCAGTTATGTATATTAACCTATGTGTAAGTAGTCATGATACTCGAGGTACAACATAACATCCCCGATAAGCTCAAAGGGGACAGTGCACATAGTCTTAACACTCTTTTGAATGCAAATTTATTCTCAGACACTTTAATTAAGTTGATTTTCAATCTTGATTTTTAATTGAAATCTTCAGTCTTGAGTCAATCCTCAATTCAAGGAGGATATCAAACACCATAAGGGGAAACAGGCTGAGAGAGCACAGCTGCACTGGGCCTCCAGTCTGAAGTGTGATTCTCTTCTCAGAGTGTTACTTTGACCTCCAACATCACTTGCTTAGGAGAAGTGCACAGCACTTTCTCCAAATGATTAAGAAAAAAAGTTCTAAGAATTGCAACCCCTTCAAGACAAATTTCAGTGAACTGGAAACTCTGTCCTCCTGGAAATAGAAGCCTAGAGCTACATACCTCAAATCACTACTGACTTACGAGCATCTTGCTCCTTGTCTCTGTTCAATTGTTAAGTCTCTGAGATCTTAAGAATTAATCACAAATTATTATATCAGTGCAGGAAGGACATAATTTGACAGGTAGGCAGATGCCGGGTTACAGTTCTAACCTGAATGACTTTATACGAAAGTCATGAGGAGGAATAAGTATTGACTCTCTCAACATTTCACCTGATCGTGGTAAGTTACACATATAAAAGGACTGCAGGACTTGACATAGCATTGCAGGATTGGACATGAGATAAGCAAAAAGCTTGTTGTCATGATAAGTAATTATGTGGCACAGAAAAGGGACTGCCTGTTAAATACAGTAGGAACAAGATAGGATCAGGACACCAGTGTCTAGAACTGTAGCAGAACAGAGAAGTTATTTGGCTGGCTCATCCCAGGAGCTAAATTGAGTGGACATTATCAATTCTGTTGCAAGGAAGAGTGTACAGACATAGAGATGACTCACAAAGTCTGAGGAAAACACAGAACTCCTTAGAAAGCACTAGCTCAATCTTTTTTCTCCTAAATAATAGAAGTGGAGAATATTCCTAGGGGGAGGAATTAGCTGTTCTTAGTAAACTACTGTGTGGGTGTAGCTGCACCTTCAAGAGTGTGGATGTGTGCCCCTGTTACAGATAAATGTGCTGACAACAAGTTAGGTATGTAATTTGTATAAGTTCTGTACCACATACAGCTTAGGTATCTTCTTCTGTAGTCTAACAGCAGACCTCTCCTAGAAGTCTAAAGACGGCAAAAAGAGGGGTGATGACTTTGTAAAGTTAAGTATTCTCTTAAATGATCCTTCAGGGTCATTGTTTTGAAAGGTCAATAGTCAGAAAAAAAAAGATCATAAGCTCTAGTAAACTTTTCTACACTTCTTCATTAGTGTTTTTTGTCTTGTTTTGCTTTGCTTTTTATAGACAATACTATAAAGATTTGAGAAGTGCAGATTAGATTCTGGACGCTTAACCTGATTCATAAAAGGGATCTAATTTAAAGAACATCCTTTTATCAGTCTTTTCACCAAAAAACATAAGTCACTTTTGACTTAGTGATCCAGTGACTGGTAAATTCTCCTGTCACAGAGTTTCAAGTGGAAACTACTAGAAAAAAAAAAAACAACAAACTCTCCCTTTTCACATTTGGAACTCCAATACTTGTCTAACAGATCATTTGTTATTCAGACTTTTATAGAGGCAACTCTGTTTCAGCCATAATATTTTGCCTGATTGTTTGTGACATTCATTTCTAAAACTCAGAATAGCATGATACACCTAATATTCTGGGTTTGTGCTCAACTTTATTATAAAATTCAGACTGTCTGCTTCTGATAGACACTCATTAAGGGGGGGGTTATGATTTAGCATCGCAATTACAATCTCCAGGGGAGCCCTTCCAAGGAAATATGGTCTGGTTGAAAAATTATGTTAAGGCAGAAATGTGAGTACAACAGTGTCTGTAGCTGAAATAGGCGAAACTGCCTGAGTGACATTTGTCCCAGACCAGCAAAGCTAAAAAGGAAGATGATCATTATTCGATTTAATTGCAAAAGAACTTTTGGGGAAAAAATATCAGCTTGAAAGAATGTATAAACAAATATAACTTTTTCTTTTTTTTAACTGTAGGGAGGAACAGTGAGTGTGGGACAGACAGAAAGAAATGGAAAAACAGTAAAAATCTGGTTTCATACTGCCAGAACTCGCCCCACGACATCACCGACCTGCCCAGGCCAGGTTGAGCATCCTCCCTTGGGATGCCATGAGGACCCTGCACCGGGCCAACAAAGGGCAGCTGAGGGCAGCAAAAAGGGACCCTCGAGTGTGTGTGTGTGACCTGGTGGGGATTTCTTCTCAACATCTACATTGAGGGTTGCAGTGAGCAGCATGGAAACATGTACAGCTGGAGCATCCGCATCTCCCACAGAAGGGAGATGCAAGTAGGGACTGCAAACCCTGGCAAGGGTACATGTGCCCAAAACCCACATAATTTGTAAGGGATGTGAGTGTGTGCATGTAAATATGAGCTTGTGCATGTTTGAGTGTAATTAAATTTTTTTTAGCTTAGTTACAGAAGAGTGTTTAGGAATTTGTAGTTGAATATTTAACAATTTTGACAGTGTCTAGCATTGCAGTTTATCTGTTGTATTGTCATTACTGATCCTGAATTTATAGTTCACTGAATGTTAGTTTTGTGCTATTAATAAATAAATAAACTACTTTGATCCTGGTTTCATTCAAACCACTTGAACTGGGAAATTTTTCCCTGTGACACAAACCTGGTTTACTTTTATGTAGCAACTTGAAAATATGAATAGAAACTTCTTTTTACACAAATCTTGAGGACACATTAGGTAACAACATTGTTTAAATGCTAAAATAATCACAAGCACAGTCTGGAATCTTTAGAATTATTAAAAAACAGAATACAAGTCAGCAAGGTTGAAGATACCTCAATGACCTGAAGGTAAAAACCACATCAGAGTTATTAAGCCAGAACTAACAATGTCATGGTGCTATTTGAACCGAAAAGTCATTCTAAGCTTTCTCCTCCTGGGAACGGATGCCTATCACTTTCTATCAGATTGTTCCTATGATAAGACTACACAAGTAATAGCCCAGGAATAGCAGGCTCTAAACATTTACATACTTTATCAAGAGTGCTGATCACAGTGACACGCTCCTTAACCAAACAATAAAACAGAAGAGGAAAAAGGCTGATCTCTTTTGCGTATTGTCATTCTTGCTTTAACTCATTTGTCCATAAAAATATCTGTGTGATATAGAATGCCAGATGATGATAATGAATAAGCACAAGCCACTGACTAAAAGACAAATTGTGTGCACTCAGCAGACCAGTCTGCTTTTAATTTTTTTGGCCAATTATTTCAATGTACTGCAAGAAAGGACATCAGATATATGGCCGTACAGCTGTGATTGTTCCCATTAAATATGCAAATGGATTATTATCATATGTCATAAACTGCACATCATCTTCAGCACAAGTACGAACATGGTACTGCAAGGGACTTCATAGATTAATGAGTTCAGCCTCTGCTTTTACAGGCAATTATGTTACACATCCCATTTCATAAACTAATCAAACTTTAAAATTAATTAAGCTTTTTGCCCCTCTTGTATTGGACACTTTTCCAGACTCCTGGTTCTCAGAAACCTTCTTTTAATTTCCAACATAAATTTTATTCAGTTCCAGTTTATTTCCAGTTATTCTTGCGCCAAGTAGCCTTTCCCCTCTTGGATGTTTATCATCACTGATATATTTACAGAAAGCGAGCATAATCCCTACTTAGCCTTCATTTTGCAAGGCTAACAAGCCAAGCTGTTTCAGTCTCTTTTCATAAGAGAAGTTTTTCATTTTCTAGTCATTCCTACATGCCCTACTCTGCACTTAATCTAGTCCGAGTTTTACTCCTGTGGGATACAGGGATTATCTCACTTGGGACATCCAAGGATGTTTTTTGCCTTTTTTTCTTGGCTGCATCATATTGGTGATAGTTGGTCTGTGATCAATCAGTTCTACAAGGTCTATCCCTCTATCATTGCCAGTTCATGAAATCCCAGTTTACAGCAAAACTGTTATTATTTCAACAGTGCATGGTTTTGCATTTTGTACTTCTGAATTCCATCTCATCCTTGTTATTCTAGTCCTCAGGTCCACCTCTCAGATCTTCCTTTCTGTGCAGTAGAAAAATATACCTCTGTATTAATGATGACTCCAAAGCTCACAATGTCAGTAAATTTTATCAGTATCTCCCCCACTTCTTTGCTGATGGAACTAATGAAATCCTTAATTGCCACTGATAACTTCTTTCGGTTCAATATTTTCCCTGTTTATTACAATTTAAAAATATACGTTCTATTCTACTGTTCTTCACTTTCAAGTATAACTCTTTATTTTCTTTTTGGCACTGTGTCAAATACTTTGCTGAAATCCATATATATTAGAGCTACCATCTTTTCATTTGACTATGAAATCTCTTTCGATGGAGTGTCTGGCATGTTGTATTTTTGCTAACCTAGCTTTGTGTATGATTTTATATTCCACTTACTATCTTTTCTGTGTATTTTTAAAGAAAGAATTCTAAATCCTTCTTTATAATGAATATTAGATTAACAAGCTTGTAGTGGCTTAGATCACTTCTCCCTCCTCCCTTCTTAAATATATTTGTTAATTTGCTATTCTCAAATAATGTGTTACATTCATCTTGCAAGATTTATTGAAAAACTTGCTCCTGGGCCTGTAATTTCATGTCCCAGCTCTTTCAGAAATGGGAGTTAGAAATTATCCAGTCTTCCCCCCACCTGAACAGATTCAACCCTGTTAATTGTGCTTCTCTCTTCACTCTATTTCTTTCCTCATTTTCTTACACTTTTTATTGAGGGAGGAGACCTCTGCTATTTCTTTTAAGTTTTGCAAGTCTATCAGAACTTGCCTTTGGGAAACCTCTCTACCTGTCATGTCTTCTGCAACGCTGCTTTTATCAGGCCTTTTTTTTCTCATGTTTTCTAATTTCTTGAGGTTATTTACCCACTTAATTCTTTAAACTCATGTGTTTCCTACTTTTATTTGGGATATTTTTGTCACTGAATTTTTAAAATTCCAAGTCTCTATTGTATTTTAGTTCCTGAGCTCATCAGTCCAATTAATTCTACTAATTCCCTTAGATTCTCAAAATTTTCATTTTTAATATCAGGAACCTTAGGTATGGGCCTACTTTTTAATAGTCTTACATTCAGTGCAAATGAAATCAACTTGCTAGCGTTGATCCAATTGTATTTTCTACAAACAGAATAGTATGCATCATAGTCAGTTAAAAAAACCCAGCTGTTACGGGTCAAGGGCTACTAGAAGATAATCTGCTAATTTTCACATTCAGGAATAATCAGACTTTATCATTATTAGTAGCATTTGGTTTCCAGTTCATATCTAGAAACTAAAGTTTCAGAAAACAACATAATTAATGTAAACATTTGTGTATATTTGAACTAATGGTGATGCTAAAATACTACTAAGAGGTAAAATACGTGAACTCAGGGAAAAAACTCCCATATAACTTTAGACACCGTATCTGGCACAGGTCTGGCCAGCTCAGAGTCTGGGAAGATGAGTTTCTGTCCATCTGCACCTGCGAATAAAATCAGACTTTTTATTTTACCAGTGCCATTACCGTGATTTCTCTCTACCTGTATCAAGAGGAGTCTCTCAGAAATAACGTAACAAAATATCCTTGCCACACTTCCCTGAGATAATTTTCACCCAAGCATATGCTTTTTTATTTTTCAGATATATTTGGAGTTCCTAATTCAACCTCCTGGATGTGATCATAGAGTATACAGCACACCTTGACTACTGGTCACCTGTATGGCAGCAGCTTAAAGCTGGTTGGTGTGACCATTCTACTTTAAAATGCAACGGAAATTGAGTTTAATCTAAATCCATGTCTCAAGCAGATCCAGGTGATCTATCATGCAAAAGTGGCTCCTCAGGAGAAATCTAAAGAACTGGGACTCCACAAATTATAAGTGTGATGTGGCAAAGTCCCAAGTTTCATCTTAACAAGCAGGAGACTTGTTAAGATGAATTTATTATAATCATTGGCATTTTTCACCTTCATGTATTTATTTTGCTGTGAAATTGATGAAAGATACACTATAGCAGATAACAAAATGGCACAAAATAGCAAGGGTTTCCCTGACGAGATAATAATTACATGACCACTCTTATAAAAATCCAAAATAATTTCATTGCAGAAAAGTACTTTACTCTTCAGCACAATCAAGAAGCAACACAGTCATGCCATCACTCCTACTGAATGCCTCAGGAAAACACCAGACAACAATATTACATCTCCTTGCCTACAAAAGAGGCTGATTAAACTTTATTTTTGTTCAGTTTCCACCTCTATTTCCCAGTTTAGAAAGCACCAATCATGCAACAGAAAAACATGAGGAATATGTTAGGTCTCAGAGTCAGGAAACAGATACAACAATAAATACCTAAGAGTCAGTAAGAAAACTTCCATCAAAGATTTCACTGGAAGTTGTCCACAAAGAAATTTCTACCTTTCTGGGAAACATGCAAGAATGGGAATTACTGGACAGTCTGTTTTTATGGTTCAGCATGGCAGCTCATGAGTTTTTATTTTTATGCAAATGTAAGGTTAAGGCTTTATAAATAATAAGCCTAAGCAAAGACAGCACACCTGCACCATGAGCAAGTTTGTTGATGACACAAAACTGGGAGGGGTGGCTGACACACCAGAAGGCTGTACTGCCATTCAGCATGACCTGGACAGGCTAGAGTGATGGGCAGACAGGAACTTAATGACGTTCAACAAGGGCAAGTGTAGGGTCCTGCACTTGGGAAGGAATAACCCCATGTACCAGTACAGGTTAGGGGCTGACCTGCTGGAAAGCAGCTCTCTGGAAAGGGACCTGGGAGTCCCAGTGGACAACAGGATGACCATGAGGCAGCAATGTGCCCTGGTGGCCAAAAAGGCCAAGGGCATCCTGGGGTGCATCAAGAGGTGTGTGGCAAGCAGGTCACGGGAGGTTATCCTTCCCCTCTACTCTGCCCTGGTGAGGCCGCATCTGGAGTCCTGTGTCCAGTTCTGGGTTCCCCAGTTCAAGAAAGACAAGGAACTGCTGGACAGGGTACAGCAGGGGGCTACAAAGATGATTAGGGAGCTGGAACATCTTTCTGATGAGAAAGGGCTGAGGGACTTGGGTCTTTTTAGTCTGGAGAAAAGAGGGATGAGGGAGGATCAAACTTGAACATAGGAAGTTCCATCTAAACATGAAGAGGAACTTCTTTCCTTTGAGGGTGGCAGAGCACTGGAACAGGCTGCCCAGAGAGGTGGTGGAGTCTCTGATTCTGGAGACTTTCCAAACCCACCTGGATGCCGTCCTGTGCAACCTGCTGTAGGTGACCTTGCTCTGGCAGGGGGGTTGGACTAGATGATCTCCAGAGGTCTCCTCCAACCTCTGTGATTCTGTGATTTTGTGACTTGTTGTTCCAATTTGAAAATAAGAAACTTTTCTTTTGCCCTGTGTGTTCTGTTCATATAGTTGTTCACTTGAGCAAGTGTATTAAGCAGAACATACACTAAAACCACTAACTTACATTTTTAAAGAATAGTCGTGGAAATCCTGAGCCGTTAAGTGAAAGTATTCTCCCTAGAAATCGGCTCACAAAAACAACATGCTTCATTTTGAGCTACAGAAACAAACACTATGACCTCTGTGTACAATCACAGTAACCAGGACGTTGCATACCTATAATGAACTGCTCAAAAATCATCAATCACACAAGAAATTGTTGTTTGGAGGAATTGTTATTGAGTGCAACTTTAAAAAACACGTTTTACTTTTGCCTAGTACTGCTTGCTGAGACTTAACATTTATTGATAAGGATTTAGAGATATAAATTCACATAGTGCTTACTCACAAAATGCCTGGCACTCTCCCCTTTCACATGTCATTTCTCCACTCCCGCATTTTTATTAAAGTTTTAACACTTTTAGCCAATGCATTTTGATCTATTAATATGAAAAAATTATAATAACATTTTAGCGGTTGCACCATTAAATCCTGAAATTCACTCAAATGTATTGTATAAATGCCTATAATAAAAATCTCCAAAATTAGAGTGTAACAGACAAAATGAGTATTACATGAATTTAAAAAAAGTAATGAAATGCAGCTGAATCTTCTGTTAGATAATGTCTGATCACACAATGAAGTCAGGCCAGTACTGTGACTTTTGTAAGCTCATTGGATGGTTGAATCAGGTCGTTGCTGCAGTCTTCAAAGTTTTTTCCTGTAGGTTTTCAAAACAGAAGCACATGCAAGTCTGCAGTAATCTCATCCCTGTGGAAGTCAGTAGAGTTGAAACACAGCTTCCAAGTGAAACACTAGCCAAATATCCTCCTGAATAGTCTTTTCTTTAAGGATGAAATGAGGTGTATACCTCAGGATTACATGCATGTTTAAGTTCTCTTTTGAATATTTATCTAGCTGCATTCCAAAAATTGATCTTCACTGATTTAATCCATAGATTTTTCATCAAGATATTTCTTTGGAAGAATTACATAGACTGTTCAGATCTCTTCTGAAGCGGGAGGCAGTTTCATGGTGCGTCACCTGGTGGGGGCATCCCAGGGTGTGAAAGAGACTGCCTGTCAACTGGCGTTGCAACCATGGAATGAGATTATTGGTGAAGTTCCTATAAGGCACAGAAAAATAAGGTGCAGAGGCAGAATCGACCTTCTCTATGATATTTTCAACAAGCTCTGTTTTCTAATTTTCTGCTGCTTTACTGTGTATATATATAGACACCCGCGCAGGACAGTGTGTTAGTGGTGATGGTGTGTGAGGCAGAGGTTAGGTGTAACCTGACTAATTTGAATACATGTGTTACTGCGTAGGCATTTTATGTTGGCATGGCACTAATTACTATAGAAAACTAAAATCAAATTCTTCAGCATTGAATCTGACTGGATATCTTCAGGAAGTGAAATGTAATATTTTGAACCCTCTCTCCAAGCACTTAAACATAACTTTAAGAACCAATGTATGACGTTGACATAAGAACTGGAAAAAAATTTCAAAATGAGAAGATGGCAAACAATGTAGAAGTGTTCAGTTTTACAAAACAGGGTACGAGAACCTACCTGATGAAGGTATAAGAACAATGCACTGATGCTCTAATGAAAGGTCCTTACAATATCTTCTGATCATCACAGACAGAAAAACAGGGACAAAGTCTGGTGAAATCAAGCATATTTACAATAGATAAGGCAGAAGTAATGCACTGACTTGGGGAACTCACCCTCTTCAAAGAAAAACATTCTATGGAATTGCCAAAAGTTTAGATGTTTATAAACCCAGAGAAATTTAAGCTAAGCAGAAAGACAGCTTATATAAGGTAGTGCACTACAAATTGTAAGACAGAAGTCAACCAGTTTATATCTGGATTTAAGACATAACATTCTCCAAGGACATAGTACTAACAAAGTATTCACTTGGGAACTCCATATGTTTTTTTTTTTTCTCAAATACGTGTTCCTGGTGACCATGAGGTGAAATACAAAGACTAGCTAAAATAATCTGTTCTGATAGTTCTTTGCAATTCCTATGTTTTTTATTTATTGTTTTAAACACTACTTCAGAAAGAAAAAACCCGAACATTGCAGTACGACAAAGTACTTAAGCATCTACCTATCTCTGAACACGTCTTTAAATGTGCTTTCCTCTGGTAAAATATCTCAGAATCTGCATTCCTCACATGGTGAAATTCTAGCATTCCTGATGTCAACCAAGATTTTGTCACTGACTGCAGTGTTGGTAGAGTTTCACCCTCAAACTCTAACAACTGTCAACTGAGGAAATATTTGCTCATCTTAAAAAAAAAGTCTCTGTTGTCAGTGGTTCATACTACTTTCTTCTCTCCTGCCCTTTGTGAGTGAAATCTTTATTCTAGCCCATCAGATTACTCTTCTCTTAAGTCCTTCCTGAACACTCAATTTGCTCTTTGGTGCCTACAAGAAATAAGCAAGCAGGTCGCGGGAGGTTATCCTCCCCCTCTACTCTGCCCTGGTGAGGCTGCATCTGGAGTCCTGTGTTCAGTTCTGGGCTCCCTAGTTCAAGAAGGACAGAGAACTGCTAGAGAAGGTACAGCAGAGGGCTACAAAGATGATTAGGGGGCTGGAACATCTTTCTTCTGAGGAAAGGCTGAGGGACTTGGGTCTTTTTAGTCTGGAGAAGAGAAGACTCAGAGGGGATTTCATCAATGCTTATAAATACTTAAAGGGAGGGTGCCGGGAGGATGGGACCAGTCTTTTTGCAGTGGTGGACAGTGACAGGACAAGAAGTAATGGGCACAAACTTGACCATAGGAAGTTCCATCTAAACATGAGGAGGAACTTCTTTCCTTTGAGGGTGGCAGAGCACTGGCACAGGCTGCCCAGAGAGGTGGTGGAGTCTCCGACTCTGGAGACATTCCAAACCTGCCTGGATGCCATCCTGTGCAACCTGCTCTAGGTGACCCTGCTCTGGCAGGGGGGTTGGACTAGATGATCTCCAGAGGTCTCTTCCAACCCCTGTGATTCTTTGAAGTCCATAATGTTACAATAGTGCTCTCTTTCTCCCCCTTTCTCTCTATATGGATATATACACATATACATGCATATATATGTGTGTATATATATAGACACATTAGTTATTTTATCTTCTTTGTTTTCCATGCACCTTGTCTTATCCATGTGGGTCTCGTTTCAGTGTAAGCGCTTTCTGATGACATCTGTCTGTCTTTCATGACTTGTACTGCAGAAAACATTTTCATACTGCTTTACAACAACGAAAGGCCAGCTGTTAGGTTGCACCTAACTAGTGGAGGGTGGAGTGACACGACACGGTCTACTGTGACAGGGACATATGCAATTTGGGAATACTTTGGCTGAACCGCAGCATTAGAGGAGCACAGCTCCAACGCAGCCGAGATGGCTGTGCTATGTATGCTTTGCCACAGAGAGAGACGGGCCTGTAGTGGGTTACATACAGTGTCTTGGGTGATATGCATCATGTTTGCAGAAATCTTTTTCACTCAGTAGTGCTGGAAGGCAGTGAAAGCCTTAAGAGTATGGCTGATGTTCAGATTTATATATAACACTTGTGAGTCAAGCCAGTAGTGTGGCAGGACAGGTATGATGAAAATCAACTGTTCATTGCACTGCAGACCTTGTATCAAATGATTTGCTAATGTTTTTCTGACTTAGAAAAGATATCCTAGACACCTGATGTACAAAGTTTCAATATAACAATTATCAAGCAATCCATTTCCTTGTTCCTTCTTGTACCATTTTTCAAGCTCCACTGATGCCAAATACTGTTTCTTTCTGATAATCTGGAACCTGCTGTGCTCCTTTCTCTGCAAGCAGAAATATTGCCCACCCTGTAACTTTCCTTTCACAGGAGCAATTTCTGAACTGCCTTTAAACATTATGCAGAAAATGCTCTTTTCTGCACTTAAACCAAATGCCCATGGCTGAGTCCAGCCAAGGCAGTGCACTTCTTTTCCCACGTGCAGATGAGTTTATCTAGGCCACAGGAGTTGAGAATTAAGTTCTTCCTTATCTCTGCTAAGTTGATGTGCTTTCCTAATCGGTTCCAGAAGGAAGAGTTTAGGCAGATCTCTGAATCTATGGAGAGCTGGTCCACCAATTGGTTTGGCTCCTGCCAAAGGTCCTTTGACCTTCACTTCTTAAATAGTCACAGCCTAGCCTGTATTGGGCTAAGCCTCTGCTCCCGTCGATGCACCATTTCTGAGTATGCCCTTTTGTTGCCATTATGACTGACTGGAACTCTGTTTGCTTCTATGGTATTTTATCATTTCATCTAGGCTTTGGGATCAAGAGCTTGGTAACGTATAGAGCAATGTTACTCCACTTTTGTGAACACAAATGTCACAATTGAGTCCTGTGTCACAGTGTCTGAGCCTGCCTAAGATCACAGTTTTTTATTTATTGCATTTGACTTACAGTTGCTCTTTTTATACATGCCTAGTGATATGAGTGTACATAGAAAAAAGTGTTTTTAAACAGAAAAACAAATATTTTCCAGAAAGACAGTTGAACGCTGAAAACACAGTGAAAACCACCACATCTAAAGCTCATTTTGTGTGATCTATTGTTCAGAGAGAGCAGGCATACATCATTTGGTTTTATTTTTACCCTAGAATTTAATGTCCTTTGTGCAAAATGTAGAAGTTAATTGGTAGCTAACTCACTTTGATGGTATGTTTGCTGTACTTGAGGGACATATTTTCCCAAATTGCCACATTTTAAATAGATTTTACCTTGCAGGGCTTACTTTTAGCTTATCATTACAACTTGGAAAAATTCACTACTTTTGCTCCATGCAGATAAGTGCTCCCTACACACTTAATAATGAGATATCATGTATATATATGCAAAGAAAAAAGGAGCAGAGAGGAAAAAAACCCTCTACTGTGAAGGATGTAACAATTAATTGTTCATAGGTTGGACACAGGTGTATAATTTTTCAAGATGCATGAGGTGTTTCCTTAAGAAAAGGTTGAAGGAGGAACTCTTTTTGTATTTTCTAGGCATTCATTTTCATCAGATGAGAGTCAGAAATGTCAAATTCCTGTATGAATAACTGCTTCTTGTTCTCACATTTTGCTGAGCGTTATTGGTAGGAAGCTGCTGAGCGTTCAAAATTCAGAGGTTTATCAGGAAAGAAGATGACTTAGCACTCTCACCTGATCCAGCAAAACACTTTGATCCAGACCAAACTGCATCTGCGCTTTATTCACGTACTTACCTTGCTAGGATTCATCAGCAGAGGTTACTGGGCAGTTATTAGAGTTGGACTTTAGAGAGAAACTCAAGATATAAAATTCCTTGAGAAAATTTGAATAGCCTTCCAGGAGATTATGGTATGCAGCCCCAGGTTTCAGATGAAGGTATACTGTCAATTGCTCATTTACAGGAACTTCATAACTTTGAAACTATTGCAGAGGGCAATTACACGCGTTTTTCTGTCAGGTGGTTTGTTTGTTTCTTTGATCTTTACATAAACTGGACAAATGCTAAGTTCTGTAGTAAAGTCACATCTGGGGGGGGTGGTGTGTGCTTTGTTTTGTTTTTAAATCTGCATAGTAAATGAAAGAAGCGATTGGAATGTAGTTCCTTATGAAATCCATACTCTTTTGCGATAATTCTGTCCCTGAGCTAAAATTCACTTAACTGAAATAATATTTCTGTTTTTCAATCAGGATGAAGATCACAAAAATGCTGACATAAAGTGAACTTTTTGCAACACAATATTCTTCTTCAGTTGTATTTAAAATCGGGACCAATCTTTTCACACAAAAAAACCCACACCTTGACATATGCAATGCATCAGGACATATTATAGGTGTTGCCCTGGAGTGTTCTGCACGTGCAAGCGGAAAGTGGGAGTTTAACATGCCAAATATCTGAAACATAAAATTAGGCAAGTAGGTAAGAGACAAGGCTATAATTCATTGTGGCTTCATGCCATGTTCTTTTTCTTCTCTGTGTAAAAAGGAAACCCTCTAGGGGTATTCAGACTCTGAAAATAAAGTATTTTAAGTCCAAAAAGATGATAATAATGTGAAAGTATTGGCTTGAAATTACAAAAGCCCTAAGCTTTTAAAACTTTACAATGTTCAAAGTTTAAAGAATTTGCATGAAACTGTCATTAGTTTACCATAACCATTATTACTGCTAACAGCAGTTCAATCATATGTCTTAAATCTGGGATTTCGACAGCTCAGGGAAATTATCATTCCAAAGAAGTAATGTGAGTAACTTGCTAAGTAATCCTGAAAAGTAGTCATCCCTCATCTTTTAGGAGGAGAATTCTCCACTGGTCTCCATGTAGTTTCCTATCAGATGGCAAACATGCTTCCCATATGATTTTTTCCCACCTCCAATAAGCCCTGAATGTGTTTCTGAGTCAGTGCATCCCTTGATGTGAAAAGTTACCTAATAACGTTACATAAATATGGCTTAGCAGACTGGTGTGCTTGCCTAGGTTTACATTCCCGCAGGGCTCCAGCAGAAGTCCAGCAGATGTGTCTCCTGGCAGAAAATCAGCCAAGATAATGAGAAAAGACTTCAACTTCCATATGCTGGTATCAGCCCAGATTTAATGCGCTCCTCTGAGTGCTTTCCTTTATCAAAACTTCTGTAGCACTCTGGCAGGTTTTCTCAGCCTTTTCCAGAGGAGATGTTCACAGAAAGGCTGGCAGTCTATAGTTACTCTGCTGCTTCGGCTTTTCTGCTCCTTTTCCATTGGCCCTGATGAGCTCAAATAGAAGTTATATTCTGTATTTCCCCTCACCTCTCGTGTTCGGTTGTGGCCAGTATCAGTGAATACGGTTGAATGTCTGCCTATTGCTAAGAAATGCAGCCACGGCTGGCTTTAATAGAAGTTCTGCATTTCTCTTAAAGGTGAATTACTTCTAAGTCTTTATCTTAAATGTCTCATTCAGTGTTTATTAGAATAATTATGGCTGTATTATTGATCCAGCCCCCAAGCAGATCTTGGGTTTTGCAAGAAATATTAGCAGAAGGAAACCTAAGTGTTCCTCTTTTTTTATATTTATATAGGATGGGGCTCAAGTCTTCAAAGGCAACTGGGTGGCAGGATGCAGGGGACATCCGTAGGATGCAGACGTGAGGGGAAATTTTACTCAAGGTTGAGGTTAGGTTGCTTCCAAATTTGCCAATTCCTTCTAGTTATCTAAAATTTCTAGGATTTTAATACAGAAAATCCCTCAAAATAGAGAAGGAAATTAGAGATAAAATGATTTATTTTTATTTTGTCTTTTTGAAAAAGTTTTTTACGATAAATTATTTCAGAATTTATAATGTTCCTCCTATTCCTTTTGCTATATCTTTCTTTTTCTCCTGATTTAATTTCTTACTAGATTAAGAATATAAGAACTCTGAGACTGGATCAGACAAACAGTCTGTTGGAAATCTTGATCCTTACTGTTTGAATGCATAAAAACCCCATGAAAAGCATTCACAGAATAATGTCCTCCTGGGATAGGTGCTAACTGCACCAGAAATTGTTGCAACTCCATTGCAAAAAGTTTTATGCTCCTCCTACCTTCTTAATGTGACTGACTGACTTACTCTAATCCCACTGCCACTTTTGTTTCCAAGACTCTTCCTGTGGAAACAAGTTTTACAGTTTGCCTCAGTATTGCATGAAAAAGCTTCACTTTGTTGTTTTTTAATGTACTCCAAGATAAGGAAGAAAGTATGAAAAGGGACCAAGAAACTGAAAAAATGCATTTTCTATGTGCGTGTTACTATAAAAGATGGCTACTTGTAAAAACAAACTAACAACAAACAAAAAAAACGTGTTTTGCAAAAAATATTATTTTGAGAAAAGACCAATTTTCAACAGTCTTCTGAGCAGATTCATGAACTTTCAATCTGTTGGATACAAGATGACCATTGGTGTTTCTGCCCCGCATAGACTAGATATCGTTGGGTTTTTTTTCTGAAGGAAAAAGAGGTTGGCAGAGTAGGTACCACTTATTGCCTGAGCATTGACACAACTGATACCAGGTCCTTGTGGAATAATTCTTTTCCCCAGAGAATTCAGACTGTCTCCAAACATATTTTAGATATGAGGAAACTGAGACCTGGCAAAGGGAGATGATATGTCCAAGATCACAGAGTAAACCACACAAGAAGTGGGAATGAATTTGTCTTCTAAGCCCAAAGCAGGACCCTTTCCAGGGTATTGTCAGGACAAGATGCTACCTGAACATATCTGAACAGCTCTGCAGAACTGTTCCTTCCTGATGACAAGCTACTACAACGAAACAAGTATTAACTGGGTGAAGAGGTGGCTTAAAGAAATCATCTCAGCTAAGATACCTTCAGTCTCGCTGTTAGCTCCTGGTCCCTCCTTTCCCACTTACAGCTTTCCAGTCCAGGGATGTTACTATTTACCAGACACAGACAGCTGGAGAGAACTTGTTGCATAAAGCAGTATAAACAGGACCTTTAGCCCCACTGTGGGAGTCTTTCTTCACTAGCTAACACAGTGCAATGGATGGGCACCGGCACCTTTAGAGCTTGCAGTAAGAGCGGTAACTGAGGAGTGACCAGCAGCTGAGAGTATAGATGGATCAACCCATTTCTCCTGGAGCAAAAATTCAAATGCAACAACTCTCTACAAAGGAGTCAAATGAGTATGTGTTCAGACTGGAACATGACTTGTGTGTTGCTTGTTGTACCGGGGGGCAATTTAAAGAGATTCTTGTTGATATATGTTCAAAAACTAAGGAAAGTTTATGGTTCAACGATTTTCTTTTCATTAGCAAATATTATGTCCTAAACCAGATTGTTTTACTTTAGACTGGTCATATGAAGGTTACTTGCATATAAAACACATCTATTTGGGATATGCTATAAATTACATAAAAAGAAACAGTAAAAGTGACTACTTCATTATATGGTTCCTAGAAATATTGTTGTACCTGTTTGCCTGGTAATCTAGCCAACTAATGTATGGTCCTAAACCTGTGGTAGAGACTGAGACTCTTGTCCGTCACTGTTCTTAAGATATTATTTGCCTGTTATACATTGCAGGTGAGACTATTTCACTTCCGTGTGGCAATGTCAGTAAGTATAGAAAACCATTTTGTCTCTGAGTATCATTTTTTTAAACTACCAAAATTTGACAAAGATCTGATCCCAAGGTTCCTATAATAACACTGCACATAATAAAGATGGTTAACCTGGTAGCTCCTTAACAATCACTTATTAAACCAGAGGAATCTCTATTTAATGGAGCCAGAAATTCTCTTTTGATAGTATTTTTTCTCATAAAGAGACTGAAGTATTGAGGAAGTAAGAATTTAACTGCTTCTTCTCATTAAAACCGCAAATTGAGTGGGATTTGGAAGCTCCTAAGGATGAATGCAATACTTTCAGGCAAACACAGTCCCCCAGGTATGATCAGAGCCCCACTAATGCACTTGGACAGTACAGGATTCAGCTCAAACTTTAGAAGAGATGGTGATCACTTTTTTATAGTAATAAGTGGGACATCTGGACTTAAGGTCTGCTTCAGTCTGAAGGAGTTCTGTCTATAGACTGTAATTCCCAGGAGGATATCTTAACCTTCGGCCAAAGTTTAGATGGGTTCTGCCCATCCCATCAAAACTAGGTCAGAGTACAGAAAGTGTACTGCCAAGACTGAGAATGAAAAGAAAGAAGAGGGAACCTGCCAATAGAGGTACTTAAAATACAATTTTGTCTTCGAAGCATTCTGATTTCTATTTCTAATATAATTTATGTAATCCCCCTTTACAATAAAATACATAAACAGCCTCTATGGAAAAGAAAACAATAAAATCATACTGAAATAAAACATCACAGAACACAACACCAGATATGTTTGTAGAAGACTGAGGAAAAAAGTTGGAAAATCTGATAAATAATAATGTCCAACAGTGTGTTGGTCTAAGACTGTGGATTACTTTAGAAAGGACTTACCCTGTTATGAGTGTTAATCAATAATACTTGTTACAAAAAATAAACATATTGAAATTTTGAAGGTGCTATGAAACTTCTTTTTGTAAAAATTATTCATAAAATAACACTGTTTCTTTTATCTCAATATTATGTAGATAATGGGAAAAATTTTGCAGAATCAATCATGAGCCACTGGTACAGATGGATCTATTTAGGTACTACATGTAACATAATTAAAAACAAAACCTGAATTCATTAACAAATTGGTACATTGCTTCATTCTCTGCTTTTGGCATCCTGAGTCACAGCTTTTGCTAAATATTGAACTTTTGTCTTTTGCCATTATATATCCAGATCATTAAAGTGCATGTTTACAGAAAAGTCCCATACAAAAGAGGCACTCGTAGTAATTATTTGAAGGTATGAGTCCTCTTTATAAAATGTACAAAAGTAAGATATGACTTAAGAAACCCCATTGGGTCACAGATTTACATATTCAGTTGTTAATCTAGAGACAAGCTGGACATTCTTACTCCTCTTCAGTCAAAGAAAATAAATATATTCTGTTTGCAGTCTAGTGCTAGACTGCTTTCAGTTACATTACCCGGCAGAGTGACATTTGCGATTCTATTATTTTAAATTTGGCTGTATGTGGCAATGAAAATATGTGATAACTGTAAAAGAAAGAAGAAGGTCCAGTTTTAAAAGTTAAGCAAAGATTTTTTTTTAAACTCTGAAGACAGTTCAGCTGTACAAATAATGCATTCTAAATAGGTGAGGCTACTAACTGTTACAGTGAAACCATAAAATGAAATAATATTCATTAAGACAAATACAATGTGTATCTAATGTAAAAATAATTACAATAATGCATACAAATATTTGTTTTGTTACTTTTTCCCCATGGATTCCCTCAAATCATGTGAAACAAAAAGAACACATCCCTCATTTGGTAAAGAAAAATTGACCAGTAAATTAAAGCAATAGCAAACACTAGTTCTAGGGTAAATTTAAAGTCTGTAAAGGAGTACAGTACTTGATTCAGGTATAAGGTCAATTCTGCAGATATAGAACCAGCACTGACCAATACATGCAAGGCGAGAACCTACATGACTGAAATAAATAGGATTTGTACTCCTCACTTCAACAGAAGGAGAATAGTTGTGACTCAGTTTAGTAGGATTTAGATATATGCTGAAATGTTTCTCCAAGAGAGGATAGATTTAGGTTTATGATTAAATGATTCCCTGAATTGAGGTCTGGTACAGATAAAAATATCAACACAGATTTGAATATTGATAAATTCATTCAATCTGCTTCAATGAAAAGACGTTAGATTACAAACTCTTTCAGGTGCTTGATTTTAATTTGGAAGTGGAATTGCCATTCTCTCTGCAAAGAACATACCACAAAGAGGTAAGGTAGGTCACACATTTTTTAAACAGTTTTGCTACATGTCTGTTAATTTCCTTGCTAAAAGTGACATATTTCCTTTTTATTGCCAATGATGTGCTTAATTTTTTCAGAGCCAACTCTTGGTCTTAATGCAGGTCAAAAAGTCTTTTGCATAGTAATATTGCCTGTTTTCACAGTGTCAGTAGGTCCAAAATAAAACACATACCAATGTCGTAGTTTGGGCCAGATTGGCCCAATCTGGTGGAACGACAGACGCTCGCTCTCTCTTGCTCCACTCCCGAAGGGAGGCAAGAGAGCAAGAGGAAAAGAGAGACTTAAGAGTTTAGAGGGAACTAAACTACTTTAATGAAATATTAATAATAAGATAACAAAAAGAAAATAATGAAATAGATACAAAACCGTATCAAGCTCCCAGGATGACAATCACGTCACCAGCAGGCACCGAGGAAGTCCCAGACTGGACTCAGTGACGGACGGGAACTGGATTCCGGATCAGGATCAAAGGCAGATGTACAGACAAAGAAAGGAAGAGAGAAAGAGAGAGACTGACCCTTTGATCCCTCAGCTTTTATACTGAGCATGAGGCCGATGGAATACCCTGTTGGTCAGGTTTGGGTCACCTGTCCTGTCCGCTCCTCCCCGCAGGTGTGACCCCTCTAAGCTTTTCCGTTTCCGACCCTCCAACGGGGCAAGTAACAAAGTTGGCTGCCCTTGGGTGTTATAGCAACAAGTATAAGCAAGAGCCTCTCTGCATACCGTTCCTTGGCATCAGCTGTAAACATGGGTCTTATCACTCTGAGAGTGAACAGTTTTCTGCGCAACATGCCGTTAATTTCAGCAGTTAGAAGAGGCCTAGCTATAAAGTAAAGTCACTGAACAAAATCCAGGACACAGTCACAGCACAGTCACAACATAAACGAATGGGATTTTTCTACTTTTTTAAATTTTAAATTTAGTTATTTGAATGTAGTTTAAATAACAATGAAGAACTCAGCTGTTTGTAATAAGATGATTTCCAGTGTCTCCAAACACAGGTATGAGTTATACTTAAACATAGGTATGATATAGCTGACGAAGAAGGTAGAACACCACCCTTTATTTATTTGAGACCCTACTTATGTAAGACCCTACTCTGAAAGAATAAAACTGTGTCTAATTTACTGGTGGTGGTATCATACGGGTGCATCTGTAGAGAGAAATAATTGGGGCTGCCATTCCTATGTGCACATTGTATGTATTTGGAAGTGTTTTACATCAAACGGGCTGTAGTGCAGTCTGTGGCTGAAGGAGCATTGGCCATCACAGTGTGTTACGTGGGCTGCTAGGAGACATCATCTGGCTCAGCTTCTCTCCAAAGGAATCCACCATGCACCCAGAGCAACTTTGTGATATGAATCATAGAATCGTCTAGGTTGGAAGGGACCTTCAAGATCGTCAAGCCCAACCATCAACCCAACACTGCCAAAGACCACTACTAAACCGTGTCCCTAAGCATCACGACTACCCATCTTTTAAATACCTCCAGGGATGGCGATTCCACCACTTCCCTGGGCAGCCTGTTCCAATGTTTAATGACCCTTTTGGTGAAGAAATTTTTCCTAATATCCAATCTAAACCTTCCCTGGTGCAACTTGAGGCCATTTCCTCTTGTCCTATCGCTTGTTACTTGGGAGAAGTGACCGACACCGACCTCTCCACAACCTCCTTTCAGGTAGTTGTAGAGAGCGATAAGGTCTCCCCTCCTTTTCTCCAGGCTACACAATACCTGTTCCCTCAGATGCTCCTCATAAGACTTGTTCTTTAGACCCGTTGTAGTGAGAGGCCCAAAACTGAACACAATATTTGAGGTGCAGCCTCACCAGTGCCAAGTACAAGGGGGATGATCACTTCCCTAGTCTTGCTGGCCACACTATTCCTGATACAGGCCAGGAGTTTAAATAAGCTTCTTTAAAATTTATTGCATATATTGATGCCTTGAAACATCCAAGGATTGGACTAGTTGGTAAAGGGTGAGGCTATTTTTTTCCCAGCAATGACTAAGGGTTCCAGAGATGTCTAGATGTTTTGTCTATGTTAATACTAAGCATGTGAGTTGCCAGGCCTGGATTTTATAGCCACTGGACTAAACTTTGGTTTACTCCACTACCTTGGACTCTTTCTTTTCAAAAGCAGCTTCGTAGATCTTTTTTTCTTTCTTCGTTTTCTCCTTCTCTCATGTCAGCTTGCCTATCAAATCCTAGACATTACAAATGAGCAGTGCACTTGCATTCAACTATTTACTATAAATGCCATAAGAGAAATAAATCCAGATTCTCTGTCCTCAATTCACTTACACAGTCTTTTGTTCTCTCCCTCTCTCTGAGAAAGAGCCCAACTGTTTTCAATTTAAATATACACAGTCGTTTTTAATATGATGTTCTTTCTCTGCAATGATATTATTCACATGTTCTAGTAGTCTTTAGACAATTAGCTTTTTTCTAATGTGCGTCCTTCGTCATCCTTCATTTTGACAAAGCCAAAGCCCCATGAACAACCAGTCTTTTTTTTAATAGCAATCATAAGCATAAACATACCTGTATTTTTCTTATGCATATTCCAAACTGCTGTCAACTATCAGATGATGAATAGTCACAAAAATTAGACTGAAATATGTTTAAGTTCTAAATCTTTTTGTATGAAACACAGATAATCAAGCAGATTGACTGACAAAAATACTAGAAACCACAACCTTATGAAGCATTATGATAAAAAAGAAAAAATATCAGAAAAAGTAAATTATTCTTTGTTCACAGATCTTTAGGATTTTTGCTTTGAAACTAAAGTTGTTGGAATCTGAGAACAGAGCAGGTGTTGTATACGAAAGTCCTAAGAGGTTACTGATTGCTGAGAATGCATGGAAATGTATTCCAGTATCTATTACTGAAACAGCTAAATACACTGATGATTTAAGCAAGTGATTTTATGGTTTTATAAATGCACAGCTCTTTGTCATGAAAGCAGCCTCAACCCTTTTATCTTAAGGGTTGAACTAATCTTACTATGTGATTTAATTACTTTCAAAGGTTTGTACCATTACATTTGCATGTCCACTACATTTAGCTCTGAAGTAAATACCAAGAACAAGAAAATAAGGGCTTCAGTTTATAAAGGCAAGGTTCACAAATTCCTATTTCAAGCTGCTGCCTTATTTGAAAGGAAAAGAAATGTTCCAAATAATTAAAGAAAAATATCTGCCACAAACCAATGAAAACAGAGCAATGAATCCATTGAGGAATAAGTTTTTCTTTCCTTCCAGTCGTGATGATTGTAAACCCTCTATACTTCCCTCTCTAAAATTCTACTGTACTTCAGCAGATACCTTATAACTTCTCAGATTCCTAAATTCCCTCTATTGATTTTTGTAGCCGTCACATTGTCAGTACAATAACATGCTGGTTTTATTATTTTCCCCAACTCTCCAGTTGGGTTATTGCATTCATGTATCACTTTGAAATTTACAACCTATTTAATAGCATTTTTATTTTTTATGATTTTGTTACTCCTACCTTTTAAAATTATCTTAGGGAATATGTTTTAGTTTTCTCCAAAATAAAACCAAACTAAAAAGCTACCTAGCTAAATTATTACTTTTATTTTGACCATAGAGAGCGATGAAACAAAAATTATGTTAGATCGATGCAAATTACAACATCATAATAATATCAACAGTGTAAAGCCAGTTTATGATCTGTCTGTTTCATATATTTCTGATCACAAATGGAGAAATGCAACTGTCTGCGATCTTTGCTTTGCTATGTATCAGAAGAGCAGACTCATATTAAAATGTATGGATGTGATGGCATATGTTAAAGGAGGAAAACAGAGGGTAAGAAGAGAAAGTAAGAAAAAGATGTTGCTGTATGGTAGCATTAGGCTTTTAAAATGATGATGTTGAACATTTTGGGCTGTAGTAGAGTTCAATGTCACTAAATATGGATTTAGGTCTTCCAAATGGTGGGTGAGAAATCTCATTTTTACAGCAACTTTCAAGATTTCAGACCATGTTTTCATTTTACAGTGGAAAAACCCCACAACTTCGCAAATAACTTCTTGCAGCTGGAGGTTTTTGGGTAGTTAGCTAACATGAAATGTAAGACACCTAATGTAAGACCATGCTTAGCTGAATTAAAAGCATCATTGTTGTTTAGGTGCAGCAAGGACTTCAGAATGAAACTGTAAACATCCCAGAAAAGTGACCCAGGTAGGAGACCATGGAGTAGAATACCAATTTTTTCGTCTCTTTCCTTGACGAAACTGTTGTCTGATGAGGTATATCAGAAATGTTCAGGTTGAGCTAAGTCTCTTTTAATCTAAAAATTTCTGACCTCTTCAACACTGAGCCTTGCACCCCTGTGTCTCCCTTGCACACCAGAGGCGGCTGTATACTGGCCAGGTATGGCATTCTCAGTCCACTTAGTCCTGAGGAGAAGCATTTCAGACCACTGGGAACTCATCAAAGCCTGCTCTTCCTACGTTGCACTTGCCGTAGGTCGGTCTCAAGGCACAAATTAAATAACAGTGTGCTGGCTAATTCCTCTAACATCTGCTCTGAGGGTAAGGACAGCCTGTTGATTTATAACTTCATCAGTCTAGCATTTCACAGTAGCAGTAAGTGCACTCCGAGAAGCTAGTTTTCTGCAGGAATTTTTCTTGTTGTAGAGGAAAATATTTATTAGGAACATGAAATTTAACATTGGCTCAGAAAATTGGTATTGTCTCAACATCAACAAAGTTTGGCAGAAGTTAGGGAAAGGTCATTTGCCAGGATCTTGAGTGGTCCAGTTGTCAGGTTACTATACAATGAAACCAGATATGGGGATATATATACAGTCACCCTGAAATACAATTATCTGGACATGAGACCAAATCTTTGTAAAACAAAACAATTGACAATCTGCTCTAATGGGGCAGATGGGAAAATTTGCTAAGTCAGAGAGTCCTGGGCATGGTGCAGTAGATTCGATCCATCTATACGACACGCACCTCATACACAGGTTTGAAGATGTTGAAAGTGATCCGAAGGGTAGTGCTGCAGCAATTCCTAGGGTATTTGTGTAGCAACTGAAGCTCACAAAGTGAAAACAACACTATTGCTGTCCACATGACCAAAGAGTTACATAGATTTGGCAGAAATTTACCTCTGACTTCATTTAGTGGAGGACAAATACTACCTCCACATCTGTCTCCTGGCTTAGGAAGATGTAAGTTTTCCAGATGGAGTCTATTCAATTGGTGTGATGAAAGAGACTTACTTTGCAGCATTGATAACAAGCTAAATGTATTATTTTTTCTTCTGAACTCATAAAACCACCCATCTGTAAAATTTCAGTCCATTTCCCTAAATGTAAGTGATTCAGTATTTTACAGTAAGGAATAATGACCATTTTCATTTATAAAGCGCCCCCTGCCAGCACACTGTAGGTGCCACATGGGTTAACTCTAATCAGAACAACCAACAACAATTAAAACGTCATTAAATATTCAATACACAAAAGCCCCCAAACCAAACAGAACAGCATTATCATAAAAGTCATCTAAGTCTACAAACACAACATTAAAAGTTAGTGTAAATCTGCTAGCTATGTACATCTTTCATTTGCTTACATTTCATAGCAAGCTGCTAATAAAGCAAACATAAAACTCTGAAATTACTGTGTCTTGGTCTGACCACAGTGTGCTGCCCAGAAGCTCTGAGAAAATGGAATAAATATGGAAGGGGTGACTCTGTTCAGTCCTTTACCTTTACCACCAGGGCATCCTCTCTAGTTGGGTCATGGGATACTGGGAGCGGAAAAAACTGCGCTCATCAGAACTTCAAACAGAATTTCTGTGAAATCAAAGCAACCAATCAGTCGGGATCAATTTTGGCTCATCAGTGTTTTTGCTGTAGTTTTCTGGGCTTCTATTTAGGGATGAAGGAAAGAAGGGTTATTTGTTAACCACCTTCATTCCCTGAGGCAGTGGAGTACGGTGCCTAGAAGCACAATGTACGGAATGGGCAACAGTGACGATAGCTTGATTTTGGAGCCAGTTTTGTTTAATTAAATTAATTTAATTAAATTAAAAACAATTATTTTCACATGGAAGCTTAACCCAGCTGGCGGGTTGGATCAGCAGAGAATTTTCTTCCTTGAGTTGGGTTAATGAGAACTATTAAAAAGTCCTCTTTTGCAGCACTTAGCGTCATCCTCTTCCTAGAATTCCCTGGAAGTTTTATTTACCGTGGTCCTTAGTCTTACAGGAGCTTGGAGATTAGCAATGCCCTTGAAACCTCCTTCCTTCATTTTCACTGGACTTTAAATCAGGTGATCAGACTGTGGAGGTAGCTGAGAAGCAATTTTCAAACAGAAAGACTTCCATATTTCTGCTGAGAATCCTTCAGCTATGTACTGGATCTCATGGGAGAATTTTGCCCTTGTAAATCACAGTGAAATTAAGGAACGGGATTTCATGTGTTTGGCAAAGTACCAAAGAGTCTTTTACAGCATTGAAGATAAAATAGGTCCATAAAATCAAGATATATCAAGAAATTTCATTTAAACAATGCTGGTTTCCAAGTCCTACTTTGTGCAGTAGTGCTACATCTTTTCTTTCATCTTTATGAGCTGGCCCAGAGCATAATGGATTGTCATAAATCATGTTGGATGATTGCCAATCGTTGCCAATAGAACTGAAATATAAAGTAAATAATGCACAAATCCTCATCCATTTTGTTACTCTTTAGGGTACTACAAATTACTGTAGGACTTAGTATGAATGACTTGAGGGGCTTCAAAGTTATAACAGGTGGAGGGAGTGTAGGAAGAAAATCCAAGATAAGACTCTTGAATGTAATGTTCATTTTGAAAACCAGCAACATTTCAATACCATTTTAGTACAAGACTAGTTTATATGACTGCTTGCATACAGAACACTCCATGGTCTTCCATGTAACTGGAATATGCCACCCAAAGAGGCATCAGGTTAACAGGTAGAATAAGGCTTATTACACTATAAAGTAGTTGATTTATCACTTGTTTGTTTCATGTCGATATAATTAAAGCTGAAAGGTGATGATAGCTTTTGAACATCTGTCTTTAGCTTTCATATTCTTCACAGTCTGTTGATTGGGTTATGTTTTGTATTATTTCAATGTCCACAACTGTCAAGTGAAATGGGAGAGTGCTTGTATGAAGTGGTGAGCTGAAGTCAGAAGCAGCACTTCATTTGTTTTTTACGTTAATAGACTATGACAGCTCCAGCTCTGAACAAATTGTTTTCAGTTGTTTGATGGGTCTCAGCTGCTCCAAACTGGAAGGTGACCAGGTTTTCTTTTAGTTGAAAAGTAAGGACTGTTAGAATGGAGCTGTACGCTTTTCACTTTTTTGCTAACATATCATTAAAGTCCTTCAACTCTTTCAAGATTCTAAAGCATCAAATCTCATGAGAAATTAGAGGCTATACTGAAATATTATCCACACACAGGAAGGCCAGTGATCTACAGACCTAAACATCACAACAACATTTTCTCTTAAAAACAGAAAAATAATTCTGTTTTATAAGATCTCTGTTCATAAAGATCCCACTACCTTGCTTTTCAGGGAGCTGACACTGAAATATTCACCAATAACTAAAGAATCATTTCCAATTAGAATAATTTTTTCTAGTTGTTTGCAGGGAAGTATCACGTGACATTTTAATGTGCTACACTATCAATCATACCCATACTGCTTTATGCAAATTTCTGGCATCAACAAAATTTTTGTTAATATTTTTGTAGTTCAAAACAAGGAATATTTCTCAGATTCTGCAGCAGAAATGTAGGAGTTTCTGGAAAGCTGTAGTTCAAAATAATGAGCTGAGGTATTGAAGAGAAGAATGTACTTCTTCCAAGAGCCTGTCTAGTAGGAGATCCTGTCTAATCTTGAAGAACAATAGTAAACCAACACTGATCCAGACTGTACATCGGAGGTGAGCCACTATGTGACATTGTTATTAGGGGATCACTTTATAAAAATTAGAAATAATAGAAAAAGAAAAAATCAGTAAAAACTTGAAGTGTCACAAATAGAGCATAAAACTAACGAATATATTTGATTTAATCTTTGTTAGACAAAACCAAGACTACTCTTTGAGACTTATGCACAAAAGTCAGTTCTTTAGTAAGTTGTCTCTGTATGTCTCTTTAATTGTGTGGGTCAATAAACATTACCTGGAATATGGACAAAAAATAACTGAAGTCTCTGTTACCTTATGAAAGGCTTTATCATTAACATATACTGTATTATAACTTTTCCCCCCAAGGAGTTTGTATCAGTGCCTCTTAATAAGTAATGGGAAACTCATTGAGCTTGGGAACAATACTGTTTCCTGCTAGCCCTAATAACCTCATTTCTATGGCTGCCAGCCGAATTTATTTATTGAAAGTTGTATTGCTGTAGCAGCTTTAAAACTCACCTCAAGGTAAAGTTATGTTAAAATATAATTAACCATTTTATTGCAGCTCATAATTGTTTTTCCTTGAAGGGGGAAAATGTTTTGGTCTCCACAATAATCATAGAGGAGCGACCTACTCTGCCTAGTTCTGAAGTACATGAGTTTTCAATCAAATTGGAAGCACTCACAGTTCCTGCAGTAATCTAATTTTTACCTCCTTACCATTTGAAACATCCAGCAACATCAGGAAATAATATTCCAGGAAGACAAGAAAAATCAAATACTCAGCTGTACCCATGAGAATATTTGTAATCCTTGCCATATATTTTTTTTTTAAGCAAGGATTTTGAATTGATATTTTGGAAGGAAAGAAGGAGAGTAGTTCAAGCATCATTTTTTATTTGATTTTTATTTGATTTTCTTAATTTTCTGCATAGCTGTACTTTATGAAACATGTAATACAAAAACACTAAAGATAGAAATGATACTTTCAGTCCATTTTCCTGCTATTTTATTGTTTGATACAGATATGGGATTTTTGTTTGCCCTCTTAGACCATCAAGAGCACAATTCACTCCAACTTAGAGTTTATCAATGTTGTGTTAGCGCTAGTAACTGAAACATATATCTTATTGTCTCTAAAGACAATCCAAAACTCCACAAAGAACTCAAGATAGTTTTATCTTATTTCCTTTTCAGCTGCTCCCTGAAACTACCCGTATCACAGGTATGTTCTTAGGCATATAGAAAAGCAGCCTTTGGAATGAAGGAAAAAGACAACAAAAGGAACCAAACTGCAAAGAAACAAAAAGAACTGAAGATTTTAAAGAGAATGTTTTCTATTTTGACATATAAACAAGGGCATATATTTTTACAGTTACAGAAGCCATGTTTGGTAATATTTTGATCAGTAATGTTAATCAGTAAAAAAATAACGTGGGTGGAATTATACAGAAAAAAAGAATTATAAATTTGATAGTTACTGCTTATTTTCATTAGGGATGTATCATCTAAGCTAAGTTTTTGTTAGGACAGATTATAAAAAATAAAAAAGATAAGCTGAGAGTGCTATATTAGGATAACTCCCAGTTTCTGTCAGCTGACCCATTGCAAACACGGCTAATGTTTAGATTGGTGAATGATCTGAGTTCTGACCAGAACTGTTTACATTCCTCATCTGGAAAATGAAAGTATTTCACTGTCATCCCAGACATCCAAGAAAAAGCAACAGATCATTTAGAGTACAAACCTCTGCATCATAGTCCTTATGGGAGTGTGATAAGTCCGTGCATCTCAGAGAGGAAGCTGCGTGTTAGTCTCATGCTTACAGATACCTCAAACTGTCCTAGTGCCTGCATTGTTTCTGATTTACGACAATCTCCCATTACAGATTAGCCATAGAACAAAAAAGGTAAGGTGGTAGGGGCCCTCCATGTTCCTCTGGATTTCTCAGTTTTCAGAGGAGCCACAGAAAATAATTAATTGCAGCAGCACTCAAGTCTCCAATCTTTCCATTTGTTTCTAGAGCTGAGAAAACAAAATCAGGAAAAACAAAGCAAAAAACCCCTACAACAAAATTTCAGTCATTCTGGGTGTTGGTGTGCAAATGAACATCAAAGTGTCCCACTTTGCTGCTAAGAGTCTCATATTCTAAAAAAAAAAAACCCAAAAAACACATGCCTTTCAAAAACGTAGCAGAGCATCTATAAAAAATGTAATTATATATTTGGAAACGGAGGAAAGGGGCTGATGTGTAGAATGGTAAACAGCATACACTTGCAGCCAACTCTATAGATTTCAAATAACTGATCTTGTAGGAAATAATGAGCTATCTGCTAAGGAAGGAAAAAACAGAGGAACTGGTAATAAACAAACTCTGGCTCCCATGTGTGACCTAGTACAGTACAATACAGTTTAATTTTATTACTTGTCATTCATACTGAAAACAAATTTGCAATTTTCTGCAAATATAATGGGAATGTTCCCAGAATGTGTAAGTGCAGAGGAGAATGGGATATTTCTGTCAAATGAAACACTGCAGTATTTGTCTCCAAAAGGAAAGCAGAATGACTTGATATTTTTGCTCAGGAGAGGTATATGATCCACACTGTTATAGATTATAAATCCAGCAGGGACTGTTGTGATCATCTGGTCTGTTTTCCATATAAGTCAAGCCAAGAGACTTCTCTCAATTAATTCCTGCCCAGGTTAGGCCATATGTAAAAGACAGGACAGTGGTTTATTGCCGTCGGTATCCATGGAGTAATGAGCTTAATTTGTAACTAAGGTACAGATCAAATATTAAGAAAATCCTTTTTTACTGTAAAGACAGTTAAATACTGGAACCAGTAAGCCAATGATCCTTTTGAATCTGCCACTGGAGGTTCTTAAGAACAGATAAGCATGGTGTGCATAGCGAGGACATTGTCTCATTGCCAGGGTTGGAAGAAGAGGATGAAAAGATTAGATGTCTCTTTAGACTCTTTCCAGCTCTGCATTTCAACGGAAAAGAAACCTCTGTCCATCAGTAGGTGTGGAACATTGCATAGAATGAATTCACCTAAGGAGGATTTGGAAAGAAGGCTTTAGGGCTTTCAAGGAGACCTTACTCCCTCCTTAACTTCACAAGCTGAAATGACATGATGGTCCCATAGCGCAGCAGTGCAGCATCTCAATCCATATTAGTCCACTATTGTATATGATACCTACCATTGCAGGGGATTATAGGAATATAGCAGGAAATCTGAAGAAGCATAATTTTACACATTCTCTGTTTCCTGTATCTTTCCTAAGCAGGTACCAGTTATAGGCTCAGCAAGGTAATTTACATTAACATAGCCAAATTTGTCGGATAGACTGCCGCAGCCAAACAGTCCTTGTAAAAGCGCAGAAATTTCCATGCTGTGGTTAGAAATGACTAGTATTATATGCTGCAGAGATCAATTATGAAGGAGTGTGTGTGTGTAATGAGTGCCAATCCTTCATTCATTTTAGTCGCCATTAGATTTGAACAAAAGACCAGCGGTGTTCATAGGCTTTACTTTTATATTTTTGCATATACTTTGTCATAACTTTGATGTACTACCCATGTATTTTCTTAATCCTTTATTGATTGCCTGTTTTGCTTTTGGTCCTACTGCTATTGTACAGCTATGAATTATCCTAGATGTTGTGTGAAAAGGTTTCTCCTTTAAATTTTTTTATCATTCAGTCTCATTATATCCCCCTGTGGTCTTGGAAAACAAAGAGTAAGCAGAAGTACTGAATTCAACCTCTCTCTATCTTTTATGGTACTGTAAGGTCCTAATGTATCCCTTATTCAACTGTTACTCGAATGAAAACAGAACCAGTCAATTCATATCTTTTTTCTACATAAGGAGCCCATCCAAGACTATTTTTCTTAATTACCGTGTCTGAATATTTTCCAGTTAAAGCATACAGTTTTGAGATAATGTGTCCATTACCAGTATAACAAGTGAGGACAAACCTTGATTTNTCACCAGCTTTAATGATTTTAACATTGTCATTACTATCTTTTCTCTATATATCTTAAGTTTACTAATCACAATTATTATAAACACTATTTCATATTGAAAAGAAGCTACAACTTCCTGAGTAAATGTTTCAATTGATCAACCTTATCAACAGAGTCCTGTCCAAAGGCTGAATTGTCTCTATTTGGCATCTGTGAGGGCTTTTGTTCTGTTTTGCAAAGTACAAGAGAGTAAGTGAGACCAAAAGATGTCGTCTCCTGACCATACAAATAAGAGTTACACTAAATTAGTCTTAGCAGGAGTTCTTAGGGCTTGATGCACAAGAGGGCCCAGGATCAGAATTGTAATGAGTTGTATTTAAGCACTCTGCCATCACCAGAATACAGAGTCCCAAATTAAGTGTCTAAATTCCCTTGTAGTGAGTGGAGAGTTTCAGGAACCTATCTCCACTTGTATTTACAGCCATTAATCTTCTCCTGGCACCTAAACTAATCATCCTTTCTCTGAGAAGTAACAGAGATGAAGGACACACAAGCCTTAGACCTTATAGACCACTTCTGTTGGGCTGTGCAAGTTGAGTTCAGACTCCTGTTCATCCCCTCATCTCAGAGGTTTTAACTCCAGCTCTGACACCTTTCACATAAATTACCCATAGGCTGCTCTATACATGGACTCAACCTGTCCTAATGAACCTGTCCCACTCTGTACCGAATAATTAGACACCGAATGGCCAAGAGAGAAATAAACAGCAAAAATTCAGCAGCTGTTTTTAAGGCATACATGAACAATATGGGAAAGATAAGTTCCCGACCTCTGTTTGGTGCATATCTCATTACTCGCATAATATAAAACAGCTTGAGCAGGGGAGATTAACCAGACACTGCCTACCACAATGAGCAGTTCGGTTATGCTCCTGGGAGATGGAGTCCAAGTCCAGTCCAGCCAAGAAAGAATCTGAAGGCAGGTTTCCCACAGATTAGATGAACGACGTAATTACTGGGCAAACATTGTTGCCTCTTCATTACACTGTAAGGCAAATTAAATGTATTTTCCTACATGGAATCCCATAAACAAAATAGGCAGAGGAATTCCAGAGTTGTGATACCGGCTTGATTTAAGCATGAGTAAGTACAAGCAGCTGAATACAGCCAATACCTAGAAACAGGGAGCAACTTTTCTGACTCAGGCAAGCATTTTTTCAAGTGTACTGAAGGGTAGGAAAAACTCCAATATGTACTTCAATACCTAACTGTGTTTATACTGAGGACTGGCATCAACAATTAACAAGACCTAACTGACTTTCTATCATAACATACATGCTAACCAGGCCTGGAAATTCTGTTAAATAGTGGGGTATGACTTGACCTTGGTCCTGCATACCTTTCTTCCTCTCTCCTTTCTGCAGTGTTTATCCATCTGCAGCCTGTGAACATCAACACAAGTCCCCAGATTCTTTACTTCTAACTCTCTGCTGCAGTCTTTTCTTCTCTTTAAAACCCATAAATAGAGACAAATTCAGAAAGGGAGACAATTAATTGCCGACAGCTTTCTGAAAAGATTGCACTTAGCTTCTGATGGAGAACAGCTGTGGTGCACACTCTAATACATGCCATGGATGGGAAAGCATGGTTCCAGCTGGCTGAGGACAGCCACAAGGTCATTCATCAGTGAATACACTCTCTCTCAAGTGTCATGTGACAGACCCAAAATTGTCAAGAGCTTTAAGTGGATCTGCCAGTACTTTTTCCTTAAATAAACACTCCAAAACCCTGAGGTTTCCTTTTCCAGAGTTACAATGCAATAATTTTTGAAATAGTGAAATCTCAGATCTGTTTGGAAAGGAAAGAAAAACAGAAACAAAGAAAAGGAACTATGTGCTCTGTACTGATTGAGGGTGGGTCTTTCCCTCCGGTCTTCCTCTCCAGTCCAAAAATATTTGCTGCTTCTGTGGTTTAGCAATAAATTTTGCAAAACCTCCAGCACACAAAGAAATTGTCTGCCTTGTCTGTGACTATGTGCCTGCATGGATGCTAGCATCAAAAGAAGCACGGCCAGCAGGTCAAGGGACTTGACTGTCCCTCTACTCCGCTCTCATGAGACCCCACCTGGAGTTCTGCATCCAGCTCTGGGGTTCTCAGTACAAGAAAGACATGGACCTATTTGAGCAGGTCCAGAGGAGGGCCACAAAAATCATCAGAGGGCTGGAGCATCTCTCATATAACGAGAGGTTGAGAGAGTTGGGATTGCTGAGCCTGCAGAAGAGAAGGGGGAAGACTTTACTGTGGCCTTTCAATATTTAAAGGGGATTTATAAGAAAGGTATAAACTTTTTACCAATGCCTGTAGTGATCGGACAAATGACAACAGTTCAAAACTGAAAGAGGGTAGATTTAGATTGCATATGAGGAAGAAAATTTTTACAATGAAGGTGGTGAGACACTGGAACAGATTGCCCAGAGAAGTTATACATGCCCCATCGTTGGAAGTGTTCAAGGTCAGGTTAGATGAGGCTTTGAGCAACCTGATCTAGTGAAAGATGTCTCTGCCTATGGCAGAGGAGTTAGAACTAGATGATCTTTGAAGGTCCCTTCCAATCTGGATTATTCTATTATTCTATAATTCTAAGTCACCTTCTTAGTAGTCTCCTAGTCCGTTCCTAATCAGGTGGAGAATCTCTGCTTTTGATTGTCCAGTCCTGTGCCATATACACAGGGGCACCAGCACCCATCCTCACTGGGTGCAAATGATAAATATGGTCCATCAGAACTAAAATCTATCCTACATAGAATGAGACTTGACCTTGGTCCTTGCCTTCTTCCTTTCCGTAGCATGAGAGTACAACTGACACCTAAGATAATAGAGTCAGAATATGAGGTTGGAAGGGACCTCAGGGATCATCTGGACCAACCTTTCTTGGTAAAAGCACAGTTTAGACAAGATGACCCAGCATCCTGTCCAGCTGAATTGTAAAAGTGCCCAGTGATGGGGAATCCACCGCTTCCCTGGGGAGATTATTCCAATGGCTGCTTTTTCTAATTGTGAAAAATTTTCTTCTTGTGTCCGATCAGAATCTCCCCAGGAGTAACTTGTAGCCATTACACCTCGTTTTTTCCATGTGACTCCTTGTAAAAAGCAAGTCTCCATCCTCTTTGTAGCCACCCTACTGGATCATGGTGATATGGTCTCCCCTAAGCGTTCTTTTCTCAAGGCTGACCAAACCCACTTCTCTCAGCCTTTGCTCATATGGCAGGCTTCCCAGTCCCTTGATAGTCTTGGTGGCCCTTCTCTGGATGCTCTCCAGACTGTTCACATCTTTTTTGTATAGCAGGGACCAGAACTGAACACAGTATTCCAGGTGTGGCCTGACAAGCGCTGAGTGGAGTGGGATAATGACTTCTCTATCTCTGCTGGTGATGCCCTTGTTGATGCAGCCCAGCATTCTGTTGGCTTACTTTGCCAGTGCAGCACACTGTTCACTTGTATTGAGCTTGTTGTCCACCAAGATAATGAATAATTAATTACTTAGTTAATTTTATAAAGGCAGTAAATAATTGTACACTGCTGGATCTGTCTTTGTAGCTTTCAGACACAATTCCTCATCTCTCTGCAGCCCAGTACAAAACCAACCAATAAAGCCAAGAGGTAGCATTCCTTTCTTTTGTTAATCTCATCCTTGTAACAAAATATTGCATACACTGAACTTTGAAACAGGAAGAAAACCAGCTGGTACTTTTCGCAGCAGGGCAGTTTGTAAGTTAAGTCAGAATGACGACGCCTGGCCTTAAGGAATATGATGCAGCCTTGTTTATTTGAGGCAATGGGAATCAAGGCTAGAGGGATATATTCCTAGATCTGGTTACATCTACTTGTTTTTCTGATCTTCAATTTAATCACTTGTAAAACAAATCTAATATTAAAAACCAGACTTGATTTATTATTTTTATTAATATTTATTATATTTTGAATAATTTCTGGAATACCAGATATTAAAGGAATCTGTTACTACTCTTTTATCATGTCAAATGGTGATCCTCACTCCATAGGATGAGATTCAAGATTAATCCAAGATTAACAAAGTGCTTTGCCATCTCCCTGTCTTATTATGGAAAGTAACAGCAAGACTTCTCATTCTTAGGAATGAGGGGAAGGAAAAAACCTAGTCTTATCACCAATGGGAACAAACAAATTGCAATAAATTAAGAGGGACTGTTTTTGAAATGCTATCATTGCAGTTTATATTGATTAATTCACAGAATGTAAAGTATTTTAAAAAAAAATGGCATATTCTTATTGTGATGACCAGTCTTGCATATCATTAGCAAGTATGGCAAGGCTCTCAAGTCAAGATGAGATTGATGACTTTTCAATTATTGATGTAAATGAATCACCAAGTATAGCAACTTGAAGGAATGTATTAAAGAGCAAAAGTCAAATCACTGGCTCTGTGCACACACTGTCATATTAAATAAACTCATATTTCATTTGTGCAGTGGGTGAAGAAAGCTAATTAAAATGAGTAAAATTTCAACTGCAGTTTCTGGCATTGTTAATCAGTAAACAAAGTTGAAAACTTCAAATAGGCGGGCAGGCTTCAGAGTCCAATACACTTGTAAAAACAGATCTAAAACCAAAGCAGAAGAAAATAACAGCATTGAAAATAACATTGAAAGTGAACTTGAAAAATTATTAAACCATTCCATAAATTAGCATGCATTTCTTGCCCAAGAAATGAATCTGCTGTTACTTCTTATTAAACTCCTTTACTAAACAACTATTTAGTCATGGAGTTACACTTCCTTGAGCATTCTGGGGGAAATGAGCTCTTCAGATAAGCACATGGAACGAGGAGCTAAATGTTAGCAATTTCAATTCACATAAGCTTCATAAAATCTGTTAAACAATTTCATTTTGGACACATTAATTCTTCAGTCTTCCTTGTAGTTTTAGATTCATCTTTGCTCCTCAGTTCAAACAATGCAGACAAATTTTTGAAAGTCTGGGGGTATTGTGTCATTTGGAAACAAATGTGACTTTTCTGTGATTTATTCATGTAAATCTTGCCTCACAAAAAAACACGCTTAATGCAATTTTAGCAGCAGCGTGTTCCATACACTGAAAGGTGCATTCAGCCTAACATTCAGAAAGACTAATAAAAATATGAGAGATTTAAATTGGTGTATTATCACAGCCTCTATTCGACCCTCTAAAGAACTAGCAAATATTAAAAAAAATTAGGGACCATATTTATTGTTCTTCGGCAAATTCTAAAGGATTGATTTGTTGTTTTATACAAAAATACATACTTGATATTTTAAAATTTCATGACAAATTAAAAATAAAATTTAAAAAATATTTAAATACTTTAAGATTTGTTACTCCTTACCTTGTTACTCATTAAGATAATAAAGTTACTGTACAAGATAATTTTAAAATATTAAATATATTTTCATAGATCTAAGCAAATAATACATTTTTGATATTGTAAAAATTAAACAGTTCCATGTATTCCATGCAATAGTTACTGTAATTGTCAGGTTCTCTTGAAACACTCCATTTTTATTAAATTAAACTTTGGGTGAATGAAAACAATTATTTAAATTTTTTCAGGAACTCTGAAGTAGCCATTCTCCTCTTTAGACAAAAATAAATGCTAAGTCATTTCTGTACTGTTTTATGACAAAAAATAAGATCATTCTATACAGATCAGTTAGGCCCTGAAGGCCCATTTTTCTTTCTTTCAATTTTATTGGGGAAAGCCTACAGTCACAAAAGGTCAAAAACCTCAGTGAACATTTGAGAGAAAAGTACTTCTTTCTTTACATCTGAACAAAAATTTTATGGGATTTTCTTCACCTAAACAACTCTGACAAAAATCTTTTCTTCAGACATCTGTCTTACAATAATTTCATTCCAAGGACTGCTCATCTTTTTTACATTAAATGAGCTCTGAGTTTTCAGTAGTTTCTGATGGACTCCTATGACTTAGATAAATTGATTCCAGAGTCTTTCAAATAAGGAAAAGCTGCAGTGAGAGGCTGAAAACACTATTTTTACTTCTTTTTTTTCTTATTCCTTAAAATCAAATAATTCATTTTTCTTAATCTATTCTTAAGTAGTCTTTCAAACACATAACTAACTAGAAATCTTGATTTCAGCTGTTACTGTCTTTTTCAGGTTCTTCACTTAAGCTTCTCTTTGACTGGCAGCATTACTCTTTTATCTGGTCTTTATTCTCACGGTCATTTCCAGATGTTGGACATGCTTATATATGCAGAGAGATCACTTTCTCTTCCACTTCTATTTGTCCTTTCTCCAATCCATTGCACATTAGCTTAAGATATTTTGTTGGGAGAGCAAAAAGACCCCAATTCTGGAAAGCGTCATGATTCAGTGAAGTACTTAAGCGCAGGCATGAGTCCCAATGGAACCCCATAAGCTCGAATATTTCCCTGAACAGAGGCCAAAACAGACAATAAGCAAAGTGAAAAGGAGGAAAAAGTATAGCTAATGTGCTAAGATAAATGGAAATTCAACAATGTGTAGGGCCTACTAAGTAACACAGTTGGTAATTACAGCAATTCAGAGGAAGAAAAGAGAACATTTCATACTGCCACAGAGAACAATTATGAATATCAGCTCTTTTGTTTTTAAAGCAATACACCTAAGAAATTACGTATTTAAAGTGCTTTTAGAAAGAGGTTCTACTTCAGATGTTGCCTTTTCAGTGGAGAGTAATCATATCATTTAAAAGTTATTATTATTCTGTTTATTTTTCCATTGGTTCAATCACCTGTTTCCCAGTAATTACGCAAGCAGAGGCTCAATAACAAAGCCTACTGTCATTTCTTAAACCAAACAAGTGGGTCAACAACTATGATTAAGCTGTCAGCATTAATGAGCAGTTTTCTTTAGTTTCTGCAAAGAGTAAAAACTTCTTATGCCTGGGAAAAAAAAAAATTCCTTAAATAGTTTATAACAATTAATGTGAAATTATGTTGTTTTTCATGTTCAAACCAGAAACCCATTTATATATATAACACCAGCATGTCATGCCTCTCAGTATTTTAACTACTTCAGTAACTATGTGGTGGGTTTCACCTGTTGGGGTTTTTTTTTATCTAAAAGTAAAATTTTAAGGTTTTGTTAAGAAGAAAGTTAAGAGTAAAAAAAAATAAAAATCTATTTGATACTAGCCAAATAATATATATTCCTACACATCCATATAATATGTCCAATGTCAGACAGCATGAACACCGACATGAACATTTTTTAAAGGTATGCATGCAGTGAATGTAACCATGCTGAAAATAAATTCCTAAGCCTAGCTGTTAACAAATACGTTGAGGATTCCAGCTTCAAACTTAAACATTAGCCAATGTCTTACTCATAGTTTCAATTTGGATCTTGGGATTTTCTCAATCCCTTCTTGTCCTTAGTAGAAGGAATATTAAAGATTAGGTGAAAAAGGAATCTATCACAATAAAATATGCTACTTTCTGAGTACATAGCTGAACCTCTGGAGTCAGGGTTATCCAAAAGGATCTGACTAATCACAGAAAATTAGTGAAGTGTGTGAAGACTTTTCTGTATTTTAGGACAAAGCAGTATTTATCTGCAATCTCATACCAGGTATGATGATATGCATTATTTATTCACTATACCTCTGTTTTAAAAGTTTCAGTAGTCTAATCAGGAACTCAAACTAGAATTTTGTGGCTTGGGAGTATGACTCTGCAGTGCATAAATGACAAAAAGCCAACAATCAAAGCAAATATTTCACAGATAATGCCTTGGCTAAAAAGCATGCCTCCAAACCATTTGGCAAATAAATCTATAGACTTGTAAACCACTGCAACAGCGGAAAATGCAGCAGCTTGTCCCTTCTGTCCTTTCCACTTGAAACCTGATGGATGTGTGTGTGAAGGGGGGCACTTTAAATACCCAGAATCTTGGGAGATTCTTAAGTTTCCAGATAAGCCTGGTTTCTCTTCCTTTCATTTCACGTATATTCTTTCTGCTGCACAGAGCTGTAATTCCCTAAATTTGGTATGCTGTTGGTCACAAGTGCATTAAGCAAGCATTAAAAACATATAAAAATTGAGAAGTTCATTTCAGCTCCTAGCCCCAGCATTCCTGAGAGATCTGGGAAAGCCGCACAGAGGTGAACTCAGAGATGTGGACCAGGAATGCTACAGGAGGCATGAGAAGAAGCAGAGGCAGAGCCTACACCTTGAATCTGCCTTCCTTCAACCTTCTGACTCTCTTTCCTACCTGGATTTTAAGCTCTGAGTCAAGGACTGTTGTGGCTTGGGTCTATAAAGACAAAGACCCATCTTTAGAAAGAAAGCAATGAAAATTAAAATCAGTAAATTGCAATAGAATTAGGTGTTGTCGAGTGGACAACATCCTGTCAAATTCAGCACCTTTGGGATCCAGCTGACATGCGGCCTGTGTGACAGTCCCATTTTTTTGCATATGACATGGTTCAAATGTTGCAGCTCATTCGCCTTGACAGGCATCTCACTGACATCAACTGCCATGAAATCATCTAAAAAGAAACACCTCTGGGGACTGTTCTCTCTCTCACTCTGCGACCTTTCCTAAAGTTCACCCTATCTGAGGGCTTTTACTATATTTAAATTATTTTCATACACTTCTAAGAGCTTTGTTAGCCTTTTCCTAAGGATGATCAAACAATTAATAGTAGCAGGTTGTTTTGACAGCAACCATAAATGAAGCATCTGCTAGTTCCAGAGCAAACCCTATCCCAAAATGCATGCATCTTACATCTGCATGAAGTGCAGTGAAGAATTGAAATACAGTTTTGTTTTGTTAGGGATGACAAGCATCACAGAAAAAAACATCTGGAAACTGATAGCCTTATACCTGCAGTAAAGTGGAAGGTACCAGAAGATCTGGATCTAGACCCTGAGTCTCCTGCCAATCTTTGACAAGCCATTTAGTCTTTTTGGCCAAGATTCAAGAAATTACCTGGGCTTTTAACTTCTATTTAGAACCTTAAATTCTTATTGATTTCCTATTGACTACTCTAAAACAAGCAGAAGCAAATGTATATGCACAGCACAGCTCAATCAAAAGTTGCTTTTGATTGTTTTCCTTATATAGTTATATATTTTTCTAAACCTCTCAAAAACCAAAAAAACTTCATTTTTGTCTTATTTCTAATGTGGGCAAGTGGATGTTGCAGGAAGATTTGAATGAACTGAAAATAATGCCTCAATGAATAATTTTGGAAAAGGATGATATTTTTTTAAAGAATAAAAGGCTCAGTGATTGTATTTATCACAATGGATTTGAAGAAAAATGACAAATATGCTGTATTTATTAAGAATAATAGTTCATCCAGTTTTTTTGAGGGGGGGTCTTTAAAATTTCTCAGGTCTGTTTTCTCTGATCAATTTTGGATGTTTATTTTTATTGGTAAGAGTGTGTTGATAATTTTCTTTCTCTTCGAGAAAAACAGTCTAAATCGTAGGCTAACTTTTCAAAAATTTCAATTTGGCTTAAGTCTCCTTTTTGTCACCTACATCTCTTGTTACAGAGTTAGGAGAAGATGGAATAGGAATAAATAAGTTAATCGTTTTGTGTGATCTCCTGCATATAAAAAGTAATTACATTTCTTCCAGTTACCCTTGGATCTGTTAATTTGGCTCTGTTAAAATGCATCTACCTGGAAAACATCTTGTGCATTTTATAGACATCATGGATAATTCAGTTATTCTCTCGGGATTTTGCTTCAGTGGTTAATCATCCACAAGTTTACACATTTTTGCCTAGTAAACTTTCCCTGGGATCAGGTTGTCATCTATGAGGTTTTGCTACTCTTCTGCTGACTGGCAGTTAAACCCAGTGATGTTCTCATGGTCCAAACACAAGATTATCACCGCATTAATATATTATAAACTCAAGGATATGAGTTAAGTCTTTAACTGTGAAACAGATATTTTTTGAGAAATTAAGCTTCTGAAGAATGCCTTTTGCAGCCTACAAGTACATCTTATAACAATTCTTTCATCCTCTTCAATTTTCATCAAAGTATGTCATATCATTATACTAACCACATTTAGGCTCCTAATTTGCCACTTAATTCCATTATTTTCCTGAGAGGCACATATTTGCTGTTCAGTGTAGCTAGCTAGATGCAGGACCATTTCTGAGGTCCCTTGAGAAGGCAAAGATACAGCAATATAATCCAGCATTTGGTTCCCTGGCTCAGGGTCCTGATTAGCTTCATGACCCCTTCAATTTCTTTAATTTTATCAATATAATTTCACAATTCCAAAGAAATTAAGAAGGGTGGAAATGGATTTGAAATAAGACCATACAGAGCTTAAGAAAGGAAGAATTAGATTGCTTTGTCCTTGCACAGCAGTGGACTGGAAAAAGAAAATTTAATCATGACATTTTCTGTTTTCATTATTTTCCTTATACGCAAACCAAGTGGGTGAGAAGGAGGAGTATGAGGGGAAGGAGACATCTGCTAAAAGCACAAGTTTGTGGCACAAGTGACACAAAATCTCTAAGTAGCCTTTCTATTGCAATCTGTTTCATAAGAGCTATACTGGGAGGTGGCGATGTGGGTAATCAAAGTAATATGTCAGTGTCGAAAAGGTCATGAAAAAGAGTTATATCAGTGTGATCTAGAAGGTCTCCAGTGATCTTGTGTGGCAGAATCCACACTTTACAGAAATATAAGGTTTCTGGACTTGGGAGCAAGGGACTACTACCTGACAACTTCTGCCTCACCATTATGGTCCTTCTCTCATGAGCTCAAATAGACCTTCAGTCAAAACTCATCCAAAAGTACATGAACCACTCAGAAATACTGAAGATCAATGAAACATTGTGAGCAGATGAATTTCTATAAACAAATATGTACATGTATATATACATATATATATGTATAGGTCTTCAATCAGATGTCCTAGTTCAAGAAATCTTGGACTGATATTTTAACTCCTTTCTCTCACATACTGATCACTTCTGTTAATGTTTTGCCATAACACTATCTTTCTAAATTCAAGTAAGTATCTTTACACCTGTGGAGTTCCTCTAAATTGTTTTCAAATACGGTGTGGTACAGTGCCATTGATTTTATGAGACCTAATTTTGTCACCTTTTATTCTAGTTGAGTAGTTGCTCTTACAATGAATCCTTTCTTGACTCATCATCCACTTTCATTGCTATTTACTATTGCTATTTCAGAAATACATTCTGCACATACACATTTTTCTATATGTAAAATATAAATTATAAAATTATTTATGTTGCATATCTTAGGAAGCAGGGAAGGTCTTGACATTTTAAAAAAATGCTTGCCTTTATGGATTTTTCACATGGTGATTCACCCTGAACATACAGAAGAACAGTGTCACAGGCAAGGATAAAAGCGACATAAGCTGAATTACAGCCCTCAAGCCACCGGGGTATAGCACCTCTCTGAGAACAGTTTGCTCATACTATGAATACTCTTCAACGAACCAGCTGTGAAAGACAATCCTTAAGTGTAACTTATCCTACCACAGAGTGACAAATGTTCATACACTATTTCAAACACAATATGCAATTTTCTTTCTGCTACAAAGAAACGAACAATATTTAACTTTATTTAGTCAGGAAATCTAAATCACTGGGTCTTTTGTGTTATTTTTTCCATTTCCTACTACCACTAGCTCATAACCAAAGAGGACAGAGAAAGTAGGTCACAGAATATTTCATGTGAAACACTTTATTATTCTACACTTATTTCAAATGTTCCAAGCCTGGAATCATTAATAAAAACTTAGCATCTGAAATATGCTTTTTAAACACATAAAGTCACAAGAGACATTAAAAGTGAATCCACTACTGCTTACTGAGCTCTACAAATCTCCAGGCTCTATCTTTGGTAATTATTTTAAAATACCTAAGAGAATTTGTAGATTTGTCCAATTACGGCCAAAATACTAACATTGATAATCTGCTGTAAAATGGCACTTCCACCTTCATTTCTCATAAAATGAAAAGGAAAAAAAGTGCCTGTGTGTGAATTTGAGTTTTGGAGGAAGGAATGAAGTCACTAGAAGTGATTAGTAGCCTCAGGCACTGACTTACACGTTATAGTTCTTTCTCCTTAAATAGATGGAAATTTGCATTGCTTTTATAGATTTAGTGCAGTACTAGTCAAGTCTGGACTGACCTCATTTAACTAATTCAGGTCACAGATACTCTATGTCACCATCCAGAAGTCACTGCCCTTGTCCATTGACTACAGAGGGAAGCTAGGACAACAGTGCTCCTCTCAGGCACTTTAGGAGCCTGAGATACAGATGAGAGGTAACAGATACCATTAATTTAGGTTCATGTAATGCATTCTGACACAGAAGACCACAAAGCGCAGCCATCTGACCTATATGAGATGGGAGGAATAAATAATCCAGCACTAAACTGGCCCAGTGATTTCTGTCAAACTGGACTTGAAAAATTAGGTGATACTGGGTGTCAGAAACACCTAATTACATATGTGCTGACACATTTTAAAAAGCCTTTGGATGCTTGTGATTGTATTTCAGGTAAAGTATAATGTTTTCCAATACTGTCTTGGTGCCACTAACCTTGTCTTGGTGCCACTAACCTTCTAGAAAATGCACTTCATGTCCAACAGCGTGCAAAATTCCCATTGTGCTGTTTCTTCTGCTTACCTTCAACTACAGAACCGCTTCTTGTTGACATCTTTCTCAGGAACATAAAGACTGATTTGGTTGTGTAAAGATAGGATTTTAGCGCTATCATAAATGTCCTTAAGCATCCTGCCAGATCTTCATCAGCCTCTCTAGAAGAGTGTGGGCTGGATGGGGATTCAGAAACGTTTCAAGGTGGTAATTGGGATGTCTGCAAGGTATCAACAATATTTCGGAGAGGTTCAAGTGGAGGTGGCAACTTAGGATAAGGTACTGAGACTTTACTAAGGAAGGTGGTATAAAATCATTGAATCATAGAATAGTTTGGGTTGGAAGGGACCTTTAAGGTAATTTAGTCCAACCCCCCTGCAATGAGCAGGGACATCTTCAACTAGATCAGGTTGCTCAGAGCCCCATCCAACCTGACCTTGAATGTTTCCAGGGATGGAACATCAACCACCTCTCTGGGCAACCTGAGCCAGTGTTTCATCACCCTCATTGTGGTATGAGGTGCAGAGGGCGTAAATGGAGTTTTCAGGGGTGCAAGTGTGCCTTTCTCCTCTTCCCCTCAGCTAGTCCTTCCTCTTGATATCATTTGTTTCCCTTACTTACCTGGGGACAAGTGCTCTCGATCCACACTTCTTGTAGGACTGTCAGACAATTGTCCTCTCCTTCCAAACATCTATTTTTACTCTTCTTACACCTAGAGCAGTTTCTGCCCACTTTCCACAATTGACCATCTTCTGTGAAGATGCTGGATCCCTTTAGCTGCTCCTTGTCATACTGCAGGACCAACGAGGGGGAAGCAGTAAGGGCCATGAAGGAAAGTTGGAAGTGGTTTCTGGCCTGAAAGACTATATTCTTTTTTATGCTTCTGGAGATGAAAAATAGGTTCAATAGGTAAAAGCAAGGAGTGCTGCTATTGTGAGAGATTTCCATCCTCTCAACTTTTCCTCCAGTAACAAAAGAGGGCACATGAAGTCAAAAAGCATGGATAGACTGTCCAAGTTAGGATAGCTGATCCTTATGTCTCCAAATATACACACACAAGTCAGCTTTTCAGTGCAGTGTTCTTCTCCAAGCTGCTTGCACTGAGTTGATTTAGGTCTGCATGTGAAGGCAAGTCCATCCCATCATCTGATAGGAATGGAACCTGATGGCAGTTTTCATCTCTGTGTTTTGCTAAGATCTCATTGACCAGATCTTGGTGCCTCACTTCCGTTTGAAGATAGCTTCCAGCTAAGAACCCTAAGAAGCCTTGGAAATCTTCCAGATAAGATACCCCATTTAGCATTGATGGGTAAGGCTTAGGGCGAGGGTTAAACACCCTTTGTGTGCATGCAGTGAGGACCTATGTACTTCTAGTGATGTAGCCCCAGGTTCTCTTTCTAAAATGGAAACAAAGACCTTTCCCCAAACGTTTTACCGTTTTTTAGATACTCAGATAACAGCATGACCTGACTATCAAAGGATAAATGTATAAATGTAATATTGAAAGATTACTAACCCTTGTGGCTGTCTTTCCTTTTACATAGGAAAAGAAATACATACATGAATATGCTTGGAATAATTGTATAGCTGTATATGTATATACATTATGTATAAGTATGTTATAGATATCTATGTATGTATATTCTAAATGTGTTTATATATTTTGCATAAATATATTATACACATATATGTATATATACATGTATAGTAAAATAAATTTTAAAATTGAAAACATGTTTTACTCTGCCAAGGTAAATAGACTGATTTGCATGAGTGGAAAAATACCAATACAATTTAATTGGGGAGCCCCATCTGGCTGCACACGTAGAACAAAGCTGTGCTAAAAAATATGAAGATAATTAAAGACAAAATGAAACAAAAAACCCAAGAACAGAAAGACTACAAGAGTTCAAACAAATTGTGTTTTTAACAGCAAATGGGAGGAAGATCAATAGTGTCTTCCATAGCTTCTGGATAAGCACTTCCCATAAATTCAGGTACCCATTAAGTAGTGCTTACATGTGATATTAAGTAGCTGGGCCTGTGAATAAGGGGCAATTTCTCTCCTGGAAAATTCAGGGCTACATCCTTGGGCCAGTACTTTCAAACTTAAAAGTGTAAAACAATAACAAAACAGCTAGACATTTGCCAAAGTATATAATGAAATAATCCTGCTGAGATGGATTGGAGCAATTATTCAAAATGTAATTGGCTTTTGAAATGCCCATTTATTGTAACTTTAACTGTTCACTTAGTACCTAAAAAACGAGTAACACTGTGCTCACGAAAATCATATAACAGTGAAAACATAAAGAGAATCTAGGTCTTAGTATTTTCAATAAATATACTAAAATCCTTTTGCTTGACATTCCCTACTTTGTGAAAGGTGATCCTTTATTCTAATCAAGACGGTTTATTAAGAGATAAAGAAAATCCAACTCAAGTGTATTCTGTGAGACTTTTTGTGTGACTGCAAGTAACAGACCTAGATCCAGACCCCCAGGGTATTTAAGTGATTATTTCTCATTTCATTTAGATTGAAACAATACGAATACAGCATTTTGTACTTCTTTAATGATCTGTGCTTCATTCTCCTTTCTGAAAAATAAGGGTGGAAAAAATCATATCCAGGGAGTCTTTAAGAGGACATATGCTTTAAAAGACGGTGGGTCTGGCCTGGATTAGTAATGGTGTCTCTTTATGTATTGTACACCTGGGAGGGATGCAGTGATTTAGAGAAAATTTTCCATTGCACTAGATTTTTCCAGGCCCTAATGTGAGTCAGTAATCTGTATCTGTCACCCAAGTGCATCCCACTATGTGCAAACTTTCAATATAATTTTTCAATTAATTGTTAAGTAATGTTCCCATTGCTTACATGTTTATATTAGGAAATAACAGGGTCAGGAGTTGCGATCAAGCACTGCCACACACTCGTTTTCACAGCGTAATTGTTAGCTCAGTTCCTGGCATAGTTTGGGACTATTTAAAGCTGATGCTCCCCTAGATACCCTCTGGTCACAGTTCACAGGACAGCCACCCAGGAACCACTCCCTGTACGCAGTCTGTTTAAGGCGTTTCTGTTGGCTATGGTAAAGTGATTTACTTACATGGACACAACCCAAGGCATACCACTTGGTTTCAGCAACAGAATAGTTGCTGGCCCCTTTTATTTATCAGTTCAGATGTAGCCGTCATGTTTTTCAGCAGAACCTTCAGTTTATGATTTGGTGTAGAAAGGCTAATAATCCATAACTTCCCTTGTTCTTTTTACTTAAAACATCCTAGAAATGTCACAAAGACATTGTGAACTGAAACGTAATAAGATTCTGGGTGCTGTTTCGATATACAGCAATCAAAGACCACCAGAACTATGAGTCATTATTTACAGAATTTAAGACTTAAATAATTTTAACTGTTGTTAAAAGAGATTTCTGCCCCCTGCAGTTTTTGAGTTCCATTCTCATTTCATTCATTCCAGATACAGGAATTCCCAGATTCCCAAATTCCCAGACGCTGGTTCATTGGTCTCTCTGCAGGTCCGCCAGCCCAGCTTTCCACTCAGGTGAGGGTATCCACAGTGCTGGATCAGGTCAGCCATGGCTCTCAGGCTGCACTTGCCCAGGTACCTCGCTGGCCCTTACCTTGCCTTGCTGACCTGAGTTCCTGGTTTGTCCTTGGACCTACCTCATGAGGACAGATCTGTCTGGTGATCCCCAGACTGTGGTTGACCCTGGTTACCATCACCAGATCTGCTCTGCTCACTTTTCTGGGGTACTGTTGGCTGTGTCTCATCAGTGACAGGGTTTACTCAATCCTCATTTAAAACATTTGCCTTTTGGAATCATACCTAGTGGTTTTAAATACTACAATTGCCTTTTATTTAAGTCACATCATTTTTCTTCAGAGGTAGTCACCAACATTCATTTTCCACCCTCCTCAGTTTTTTTCCCAACAGCCTTTTTTATCAAGATGATTAAAAAGCATATTTTCATAACTATGTTTTCTTTTTTAAAATATCCTGGCAGGTCTAGATAAACTTGTCCTTTTGACGCATCGCTCAGGGCACATCTTTGCTGCATTTTCACTCCTATTACCATGCATCTTACAAATATTTACCACAGGCATGTTTTCAAAATAGCAAACTTTTCAAGCTTAACCTCTTTTTAATACTCCTTAACAGCAAAGGCCAGTGCTTGCTGCTACAAATCTAACAACTTCTACAGCAAGAATTGAGAGTGCAGATGAAAGGCAAGGAAAAGGCAGAGATACTTAAGAATGGAAATGGAGAAGGAAATACAAGTGCTTTGCATCAAACCTGTACACTACTTGTGATCTGCAATTTATTGTACGTAAATGAGAGACTGTGCTGTGTTACTCCCCCATTAGTCTCCCTCTGAATCTTGCTGAGCCTAAATGATACTTTCCTTATGCATGTTGTCAGGTGGAATTATCAAGTGCTGGAAATACTTTGTTTGAAAAAGAAGGATAATTTAAACTCAAATACTGGAAGCCAAACATCAATTTCCAGCTCTACTACAGGAAAATCTCCAAAAACTAATTCCACACAGGGTCACAAATACCGGCTTTATCATGAAAATTCAGCCTTTTGTTCGTTTCCTAGTACCTCTTTGAATCATATAGGAACATGAGATGTCTATAAATGAGTGTGAAAGGTTGTAAATGGAAGTTCATACATGTATATATACCGAACAACATCTGGTATAGGATGACTAGTGTTTAAGACCCCAGACTCATATTGAATTTTTCATCCACCAGTACCCCCAAGTCCTTCTCATCAGGTCTGCTCTCAATCTGTTCATCCCCCAGTCTGTACTGACACTGGAGATTGTCCTGATCCAGTTGCAGGACCCTGCACTTGGCCTTATTGAACTTCATGAGGTTCACATGGGCCCATTCCTCAAATCCATCAAGGTTCCTCTGGCTGGCATCCCTTCCCCCAATCAAATCAACTGCACCACTCAGCTTGGTGTCGTTCATGAACATGCTGAGGGTGCACTTGGTCCCACTATGTATGAAGTAGGATCCCTTCTGTTTCACTGAGAAAAATAGTAACAACTGGGCTACTCATTTTCTGTTTCGCATATCCTCAGTAATTTGTTGACCAGTTTCTAAATCTGGATGAGAATTGTGCTGAGATAAAGATTTTAACCATTTTATAAAATACAATTTGTCCTATAAATTTTGTATCCAAAAAACCAATAACCCACCTCTCAATTTATTTTAATAGGAAAATGATGTTAATACTGTTTTATTTTTCATCAAAGTTTTTTTTAATGTCTGTTTTCACATTATTTAGTCTCCAGCTGAGATTTTTACTATTAAGCTATATGTTTTAATATCAATTATCACTTTCCCCCCCCAGTTCTTTTCTCTTGATCAGTCATGTAGGTTTTAAAAATGTCCTCAACATCAGAAAAGTTACAAAGTAGTGAACAAAAACACACAGTGTTGCAACTTTGTTCTTCTGAAATATTTAATCTGTAGAAGTTTAGCTATATAGAGAGAAGAAAAAGGGGAAAAGGATGGAGAAAGATAGCTGTTGGATAAAAGTTGGAGGTTATTCATTGCATCATATTCATAAGAAAATGAAAAATGAGACACCTCAAGTACAGATGGGAAAATATTCTGACTATAGTACTTTTTTTTTTTGAAAAAGACTGATGGTTTTGAAGTTTCATAGCTCAGTTTATTTGGAATTAAAAAAAAAACCAACCAACCAAACAAACAAAAACTAACAAAAAACACCAAACAACCAAAACCAAAAACTAAAACCTTCTAATTTTTATCCTGTCACACAGAAAACAAATACACAGCTTAAAATTTTCTGGTGGCTATTTTTTTTTTTTTCAGTCCCTTCACTAAGGGAACAGTTGAAGATGGTACTTAGTAAGCCTGACAATACAAAATTTTTAAGGGGAAAGAAAATCCTTCATCATTTAGCCTGGATTGACAGTTAAAGAAAAATGCCCTTTCTTTGTCCTTCACTTTATACTTACTCTGAGATTATATTTTCTAGAGGCAAATTTCTCCAAATACATAAATTCTATGACTGATGTTAGGATAAACAATCTCTGTCAGATAGGATGTAAAATTACTAATTAGCACATTCACCCTTGCTTTGATTAGTGCATATGAGCAATAATGAAATCTAACATTCCAATAATTCAGGGGTGTGTCAAATTATCTGCAAAGAATCAATAGTCTAAACCAAATGAACAGAGTTTGAAACAATTTGAAGCTTAAAATGCTAATTTTAAATATTTAAATTTTAGAAAGAAAAAGAGAAAGAAGAGAATTCATGGAGACCCATAGTGATGAGAAATTTCATTTCTAATCTTCACAAAGTAACTTATGGCCCAGTACCTCTCTCCAGTTATTAAGTGGGATAAGTTTGACTCAGCGAATCAAGTGAAGTTGAAGGTGTAGCTCTGGAAAATCCCCCTTTCTCCATCATGGTCTGTAGATGTCCGTACAAAATCTGGAGATTTCCATGACTTTCAGATATCATTTTACTTGCATTCTATACAGGTTCAGTGTTGGAAACCTGAAGAACAAATTGTCTTCATCTCCTGAAGAAATGGTTTCTGAGACGGAACTTTAGGTGTGTGTGGTAGAGGGACAGGGACATTCCACAGAGCAGTTCTGGTTGCATCAAGGCAGAAGCCTCCTTTGCAAAAGAAAGCAAGCTGCCCAGATGAAAAACACTGTACAGGAATGTGATGTTATCGTATTATCTCTCACGAAAGCGGTTTTCATGCCTCCCTTTGTATGCTGCTCTGTAATGGCTCTGAGCATCTATTGTTCAGATCAAGTCTGTTAATCATTTCTGTTCTGAAACCTGTCAGAAATTAAGGTGAAAATCCTTTCAACTGGCCTTTTTTGAATATCTGCAAGACAACTTGAAAATGCTTTCAGTCAACGAAGGAAGGATGGTAGAAGGCAGAATTTTTAAGAAGTATCTTTTTTTAATTCAGGTCAAGTGATGCTTGTGCTTTTTTTCAGGGCATGCCAGGGATTTGAGTGTGCTACGTTTTGGTGACGGGGGTGGTGGGAGACTGTGCTCTCCAGTCCCATATTTGCTTTTATCTACTGCTTTGATGAACAAATGAAGTAATATATTTAGAAATTATGTTGTCAACCAATGAGATTTCACTAACACCAAGAGTATGAAGGAGTTGAGGCTTTATAAAATGGAAATTATTATGACTATTGCAACTACTTAGCATGAAGAAAAACAAAAAACTCTAACGAAAATAGCCACTTAAATTACAGGATGCTACCTGTTTTCCTTATATATAATCTTTTTAATGAACAGATCCTGCTTTCTTTCAATCAGTTTTCTATTCTATGTTTTTTGATTATTTCTTTATTTTTAAAATCCTATGGGAATCAAGATTTTCCTAACCTCTGGTGCTTGAGATGCACTTCTCAGTAGTGACCGATGATATAATTCACACTATTTTATTGCTCTTTGCTTTTTGGGTGACAACACAGGTATTTCCAGCATGCATATTCACAACCGTGACTTTGGAATCCTCTTCCCTTGTACACCTTATGTCAGTAAAATAGGATCACTTAAAAACTTACGAAGAATCAATGCAGAAAAAGAGGATGAATACTATAAAAGTGAGTCTAATAAAACCCCTGAAATTAGTATTTGTGGAATATATTTTCAATCACTCTTATTTTTAATGAAAAATATTAGATTAGTTAATAAGCAATATAATATTTTCATGAAATAGATCTGTAATATTGAAAGGCTTGAAGTATTGAAGTAGACTACCATCTGCAAGTCTAGAAAATTTATTTTCCTAAGTACTGAAAACATCTTCCAATATCTATTTTATTGCAGTCAGGTTTCTGTTGCCAGTGTATGAAAGATGATACTTTCTCAGTTAATTTATATTCATTTCTTGTTTGCTAAATGAAATAACTAGTTTTACCACCTGAAATGGTCTTGCAGGCAGGCAGCAACTCAATTAGCAAGAATAATAAAGTTGGGTTGGTCATCTTTCAGTGAGCACAGTCCATTCAAAAGACCTACAGCCAAACAGCTGCCTATTAAAGAGCCATCTTGGCAGTCTTCTGAGCAGTGGTCACTTCAAGGCAAACATAAACTTATTTGTTAATTGCCTACTGGAGAAAAAAACGTAGTAAGGCCAAGTAACTTTCTTTTTAATACCAGAATTTGTATAATGGAACCTGTATTTCTTGGCAAATCTAACCTGTAAGAAATATGTAGATAGGAGAGTGCACATTTTTCACTTCTACCTACAGGTACTTGCAAAATGTAAGACTTCTCATGTACATGAATTAATATACATTTCCTCTCTGAAAAGGAAAATGGTTTGCCTTAATTGTATTGTCTCTCTAATAAATAATGTAGATTGCCTCTAGTCATCCAATTGCTCCTTGACTGTTGAATAGAAAATAGGCAACCATGTCAGCTTTGGCTTTTTCAGGGATTGCATTCTGGTTGGTATTTACATCCAGTAAAGTATGCCAGTCAGGACGTTTGTTTCATCTTGGAACATAAAAATTCATCAGGAAGCAAATGTTTGGCTACTTATACAGCAAATGGCCAGTGTAGGACTAGCTGGGTTTCACTCTTTGTATGGTGAATAGGGAATTTTCTTTGTTGGTCTGAACTACATGTGGTCCCTCAATTGCAACTTTCATGAGTGGTAGTGAGTGTACAGATGAGTAGTCAGCATTATGTTTCTAACTGAAACCCTTAATTTTTGTTTGACTCTGAAATACTTTTCCTTCCAATAGTTCGCCCTTTGCCTGGAAGCTCACTGGGCTGCCGTATCCGCGTCCTAATGAGAAGAATGGTGTTCTGCTGCCTTTCTGTTGACTTCATATGCTGCAACACAGATGCTGGACACATTTGGTACATTTCACAATTTCTTTGTTTTCCTGTCACAACCTGTGTGGACTACTCAGTTCCCAGATCCTTTAGCAGAGCTTTAACTGTGCAGTCCTTCACACTTACAGCTTTCTTCAAGGACATATGGTGTATTCATGCTACAGGCCTTGTATGTGCTCCTGAAAACCATTACTGGCTTCTTTAGCAATCCCCCAAATATGCAGTTTTAGCAAAGTATGAACCGTAACTGCAGATAGTGATTTTCCAGCCTCCTAAGCACAGGAAACCTTTCTTTGGTTAGAATTCTCTGAGGCATCTAGAATATTTCTTCAGATAATCTTTCTCTCTGTAAAGGTAAAATAGAATTTATTAAATTACATATAGTTTCTGACAAAGCAGAAATGTAGGCTAGCAATTTGGGATTCTCTTTGTGTTTAGCATATATCTAGGCAATACAAGGAGTGGGGGAATTAATTTAATCCTAAACCAAGTGCCTATGTGTTGACCTTTGCTAAGTCTCCATCGACTTTAAAGTAAATCTATGGAGACCAGCTAAGATATACATGTTCCTTTGTAGATAGCTGAAGTTAGATCAAGTGTATACCAGTGCTATTTTTCTTTTTCACCTGGTTCTGCAGTTTGACACTTTTCTCTAGAGTAGAGCATTATGTACCTTTCATTTCTTTTTTTTTTTCTCATTTGGCCCCAAATATCTACACAACATTTGGAGATAACCAATCTTCCTTGGGTTTCGATGAATCCTGTGTCCCAAGATTTTCAATACTGTTATCCAGTGAATATCTTTCCATTAACATCCCAAAAATAAAACAAAAATGAAAATTTGGCCCATGCTAACAGTACAGTCAACAGTTGCAATACAGAATAAAAAAGTTGATAATATCTAGCAAGGTTGATATACAGATTGCAAGACAGACTCCCCACCTAAGCACAACATGCTTAGGGCTATACAATGTAACTGTAAAAATAATTCAATGATAATCATGATTAGACATCAACCACAAAAAACGTCAACCAGAACAGTAGGAAAAATTAAAAGTACTACAAAAAACTTGGAGAAAAAAATAAGATCCTTCCCATGGATGTAGTATTGCTGACAGCCATACAATTCTTCAACATGCAAAAAGGAAAAAAAACTCTCATCACCTCTGAGAAGGACTGCTTCTCCCTTCCTGCTGGGAAAAATGGATAAGTGATCCCAGATAGGGACATTGAAGAGAATTAAGGACAAAGTGCAATTAAACAAACAAAGAATTTTTCCAGTGGACAATGACATCTTATTTATTAGTATTTCTGCAAAACCGTTCATAACCAATTAATACTTGCTTACATTTGGGATCTTCTGGTTCATTATCACAGCACTTGAAAGAAAGAAAACCCTAAGAATTTCACCTCAAACTAACTTCATGCTGTGTAGAGATATCGTACCACAGTTGTCTTTATCAAACAAATTCTAATGTCAAAAAAAAATAAATATCCAATTTTCTTTGGGAAAAGAAATAACTTCCATCATATGATATTAGTTGTCAGGAATAATGTGGTTGTGTTTTAGGTCTATATAGACTAAATTCCACATCAGGGAGCCTTTTTGTATGTTTCCCACTGACTTGTTACTCAGCTTCTACTCTCCTGAACATTCCACTTCTCTTTTTCAACGTTGTCATGACAAATTTTTCCCCTGCCCCCTAGAACATGGCAGCTGTACTGAGGTTTGTCAGAAACCAACATTAGTGACTCAGTGAGTTTCATGGTTAATTCTTTTTTGAGTATAGGAAAAAAATTATCTATGTTTGGTAACCAAGGCATTTAAACTTAGCAATTGCTGGATAACAGTCCTCTCTATATACCAACAGAATAATAAACACTTCATTAGTATCATAAAATATGATTTTTTTTTTTGTGCATGGAAACATTTGTTGAACATCTCTGTGTTTTTTATTCCTCAGTTGTCAAATGTATGTGATCAGCTGGTATCACACATATTTAATTAATTCGTAGAATACCGATGTAATTCTTTACCTTCAGTGATCAGAGATTTTTCATACATTGTTAGATTCCTTTAATATTTATTTACGGGTCCTAGCTTCTGCTCTGTTCTTAGTGATTCCCATTGTTTCTACTTTTAGTATACTGATGTGATAAGGAAAAGGCTGGCTTTTGGGTTTATGCTCTTATTTGGGGTAAGACAGGTGATGATTAAAAGCTCTGCATGCTGAGATTTATATCCCAACCAAAGCAGTCTAAGAAAGGACGCACAACTTGAAAAGCCTCTTCTGTAAAGTCTATAGATACTCATAAAATTATCCAGATAATCCATGTAAGTTTGTGCATCCTGTTAGATTGCAAAAACTGTACTATCAAATTAATGTTTCTCTCTTATTTTAAATCTTTTATCAGTGCGTATGTTGGAAGCAAAATCATCGTGACATTTTTTCTAGTGCTCTGCCAATGACTTGAGGAAACTGCTTTAGTGACTGGAAGCCACAATGCTACTGAGACAACACGGGAACAATTCTGGTATTTGCTAGAGGGAGAAGAATTGTGCTTTAGGAGCTGCTACAACAGCTTGCCTATAGGCCAGAGGAATAACTCATGTCTGCAGAGACCTTTAGGGCTTTGAATCCACAGCAGCATTAACTTGAAGTCCTAAAAAGTTCTGTCACATAGAAATCTATTGATTGTTATATTTTTCAATCTGGAGCAAGGCACAGAACATTGTCAACAACCAAGCTTTCTGTCATGGTGCCAGTGGGTAGGGATGGTGTCAAACACACCACGCACACCTCCTCCTCAGGCGGCAGGGGGACAGCCTGCCTCATCATGGTCTTCACCAAGGCGTGCAGGGGAATCTCTGCGCCGGTGCCTGGAGCATCTCCTCCCCCTCCTTCTGCACTGACCTGGGGCTCTGCAGAGTTGTTGCTCTCACATAGTCTCACTCCTCTCTCCCAGCTGCTGCTGTGCAGCATTTTTACCCCTTCTTAAATACGTTATCACAGAGGTGCTGCCAATGACGGGGATGGGCTCAGCTTTGGCCAGCGGCTGTTCTGTCTTGGAGCCAGCTGGCACTGGCTCTATCAGACATGGGTGCATCTTCTGGTGTCTTCTCACAGAAGCCATCCCTGCAGCCCTCTCCTCCCTCCATTTTTCTCAGCACAAAAATGTTTTAATCTTTTTTTATTTATTTTATTTTAGAACAGAAAAAATGTTACATTATTTCTTACTTCTAATTCAGAAAAATCAACCATACATTTTTAACTTCTTCTGTAACAACAACAGAGATAAAACACCATTTATTTTACATTTTACAGAAAAGTTTTAAACATTTAATACAGAAAATTATTTTGATGACTCAAATGTTTCTCAGTTTTCTTGAGTATTGTCCAGATCTAATGCTGGCCAAGCATAAAATCTTCTTCAATGGTTCATTACTTGCATCAAGAATCCAGATAAAGTATGTTTTATTGCCTGTCATGGCTCAGTTTAGAAAGAAAGAAAACTGAAGCTTCCAAACCTTGTGCAGGATAATTGTCTCTTAAGTACTATCAATTCTTGGCTTTGTGGCTGAGTTATAGGAGCCAGGCACAACCTTCTCTTTTTGACAGATCCCTCACTCATCTCTTATCTCCAAATGTGTGGGAATAGTTCAATGTAATGTGGAAAGTAAAACAAGTAATACTTCAGAAAGTGAATGTCAGCCATACAAGTACTTTCTGTAATGTACTTGTTTCTGTAATATAATACTATTACTATATTACCTATTTTATTTGATACATAATTATAAATATAATGCTGTGCTCTATTTCATTATTTTGTATAATGGCAAATACAATATTACACCGTGGTATCTAAAATCCAGTATTATTTGTTTAGAGATAATGAACAGGAGGCATAAAGCATATTTAGGCCATTAAGACCAATGCCTAGTTTCAAATTTCAGGCTTGTTTTTTTTTATTATTGTGTGTGTCATGTAATAATTAACAGCTGTACAGGCCACATCACATGTAATCTCAGAATTTTGTAGATTAGATCATCCACCAAAAAGATTCATTTTGAGCTTAGATTCTGGTGTAAAATTCCCTGAAGAAAAGTTCTAAGAACTATTTGATGTGTCAGTTTTTGTTACATACTCTTCAGTTATGGTGATTCTTCCCTTAAACACAGATTTTCAGAAACCTTGGTTTTATGATTTACATTGCATTAAAGCCTTTCCTTTTTCTCCCCTGAAGCCTCCATCTCCAACTTCCTTATTTGAAGAAGTATAAGGAAAATTGAAAGAGTTCATTTCTTCCAATGTTCTGCTTTCGTCTTAGAACCACTGCTGTTTTCCCATGGGAGCTCTCAGATTAGCATTACACCAGAGCTGGTCTCAGACTAGCTTTTCTCTCACATGCCTTGATGGAAGACGGACTTGTTTAGTTTTTTTTTTACCAACATCCTCACTGTTGCTATTATTCTTGAGTTTATAAACCAGTGTCAATGTCCAGGAAGTGGAATTAATCAGATTCTAAGATTTCAAAGTATCAATGAAACATGGAAACTATCTTCAAAACAGCAGGTAGACAACTTGAATTCTTCATGGAAATCTCCAGTCATTCTGATATCCCTGCAAGGTCTTAAACAGAATGTATAATATTTTTCTCTTATTCCTATATATTCCATCTGATGTCAATAATGTGAATATTTTTCTTTCCTTTGTTGCTGATAGATGTTCTGTGGGCAATCAGTGTCTGGTACAGTTGGCTTCTGCAGTTTGCAAAAATTAACAGAATTTCTAGTTTTCTGTCTTGCTTTGGTGTTTGAGAGTAAAAGTACATTCCCAAAGAATCTTCATTTTATCATTTTTAAATACTGGGTTTGGGTTTTGTTATCTGTTCTTTAACCTCTAGCAAATAGTGAAAACCAGGTATTTTGTGCAGTCTACTTCATTGCATAGCTTAGCCAGTTGTGACCAATTTCTGACAAAGTGCATCGTCAAGACACATGATGCATTTTTGCTTTTGTCTTCTGTGCCACCAGTTCATAGTAACAGCCTGATTTTGTAGAGCTGTACTGAGGCTTTTGGCTGACTGCTTAAATGAGCTGCTCAGCTATTTAAATGAATCTTCATCAGCTCTCTTAAGGATTTTCAGATATTTTCCACAAGGAAAATGCCTTCTAGCACTTCAGATGCTCTTGATGTTCTATTGGTTTTCCTTTGTGCCTCTCCTCAAAATTTTTGCTTTATCCACTAACTTACTGTTGGTGTAATTCTTTTCTAGGACATTCAGAAGTGCCAGAATGCCACATAAACATAATATCTTCAATATCCTTCAATCCCTTTCCTCTTTTTCAAATATTTCTCCTCCTTGTTTTTGATGTTATTCCCTTCAGAAATTGCTTTCAATTGACTTAGCTTTTCTCTTTTCTCTAAAAATCTTGCCTCGAGCCTTCTACTCATATCACTCAGTGCAGACATATAAATAGAAAGAGATGGACAATGGCATGATACAGACTTCAATCACTTATAAATAACAGAGGAAATATTAATGGCTATAACTCTGTGATTTCATGAGTTTGTGTGTGTACTACAGCTTAATTAACTTCTGCTACCACTCCTTCCAGTTTAAGAAAATGTAACATCTATCACAGAGTCACGCAGAATCACAGAAAATAGTTGAGGCTGGAAGGTGCCTCTGGAAATCATCTAGTCCAAACCCCCAGTTCAAAATAGGGTCAGCCTCAGCTCAGGGCATTATCCAGTTTGATTTTAAGTATCTCCAAGGACAGATGCTTCACAATGTCTCTGGGCAGCCTTTTTCAGTGTCTGACCCCCTTTAAAATAAAAAAAAGGTTTTCCTCATTTTAAATAGAATTTCCTGTGTTCTGATTTGTGCCCACTGCCTCCTATCCTGTTCATTAGAAATCACTGGAAAGAGCCATCTTCTTTACCCCCTCCCATCAGGTATTTATACACATTGACAAGATCCCCCTGAGCCTTCTCTCAGCTCTCCAGCTCTCTCAGCTTCTCCTCATATGAAAGATGCTCCAATGTTTTAATCACTTTCAGGCTCTTCAGGGTCTCAGATTCCCAAAGGCAAATCTTAACAGCAAAGACTGAGATAAAGAAGTCATTGAGTACCTTGGCCTTCTCCATGTTGTATGTTACCAAGTACCCTGTCTCATTCGGCAGCAGGTCCAAATATTCCCTAGTCTTCACTTTGCTGCCAATATACCTTCCAGGAAGGTGCTTGAACAGGGCAAAGTCTGCTCTCCTAAAGTCAAGGGTTGTGATCCTGTTTTTTGCATTGTTCCCTCCTCTCAGGATCCTGAACTCCACCATCTCATGGTCACTGCAGCCAAGGTTACCCCTCACCTTCACATCCCTGACCAGTGCTTCCTTGCTTGTGAGTATGAGGTCCAGCAGAGTACCTGCTCCTATTGGTTCATTGATTTCCTGTGTCAAAAAGTTATCATTAATGACCTTCAGAAACCTCCTGGATCATGTGTGCTCTTCTGTGTTGTCTCTCCAACGGATCTTGGAGAGGTTAAAATCTGGAGGACCAGGATCTGTTAATGTAACGCTTCTTCCCATTTTCTGAAGAAGGTCTCCTGATTTTTCCTTCCTGATCAGGCGATCTGGAACATACATCCACCACGACGTTGCCAATGTTGGTTTGCTGTCTAATCCTAATGCATAAATTTTCAACTACTTCATTGTCCATCCCAAGGCACAGCTCCATGCATTCCCACTGCTCTCTCGCATAAAAGGCAATTACCCCTGTTCACCTTCCTGGACTGTATACATCCATGGCAGTGCTCCAATTGTGTGAGCTATCCCACCACACCTTTGTGATCCCAATGAGATTGTATTCCAGCAACAGCACACACACCTGTCCATGTATAATGGCATAATTTTTTGGGGGGAGAATATGTAATATTCTTGTTCAATTCTGTTATAATCTGATGTGGATTCAGATTGGTAAGGATCTTCTTCCTTTCCTGTAAAAAACAAGATTTTCTTGATGCTTACCTCTCTCCTCTGGAATAGATACAGGCTCTCTCATCTTCCAGCTGCCCATTCATATATAACAGTCTGTGCTTATTCACTCAATTTATCAGGATCCTATAGACTATTCATCATGGGCTGTCCAAAAGAACCAACACCATAACAAAGTAGATTGATCCTATATGGTATTATTTTGTCTTTCATCGCTTCACTAAGTTTCTTAGTGACTTGATAGAAAATGACCCATATTTTATAATACCAATGATAAAATATGCCAGTTTTCCATAACATGCAATAATATTGCTTCATTGTTTTTACTGTTTTTCATATTATTATGACCGTTGGCAATGCCATCAGGCTGGATTGCTTCATCTTCTTAAGTAGTTAAACGAGCTGCCTAAATTGTTATCTTAGCTGTCTGAGCTAGTTTACCTGATGTTATTACTTTATCCTAGCATACTGCAATAATAAATTCTGGTAAGAGGGCAATGCTGATCCTAGGTGTTCTGAATTATTCTCTGGGGAAACCGATGTCTCTCCAATAAAGAAATATACACCGATAGCCTAGAGATCTTTACAGCAACAGGGAGAACGGTATGAATCTGGGACATGGTGTCTAGGAGATCTTGTTAGTCTGACAAGGATGAGTAGTGTGATAAACCCATTGTATTTGTATACACACTCTACTAGTCAGGTCTGAAACCATAAAAAGTCAAAATTTAAATTTCTGTATGCTTCACTGATGTCTTTTCCCGCAGTTTCTGCAAGTTGCATATTTTGTTGTAAGCAGATCCCAAACAACAGAGATGTTAGTGTGTTTTCCTTTGCTGGAACCGCATCCTTTAAATCATTACTGGAGAAAGTCCCATAGAGATTTCAAAACTTCTGCTCCACATTTTTTTCCGAGTATCTCTTTGAAAGAGCCATAGCTCTGGTACTTGCAATACTGATTCTATTTCAGATATTTCGTTGGCAGCTTATTGTTCCTACTTTTATTCCCTGAGCCTGGTATTAATCCTGAAATTTCTTCTTTCAGGATTCAAAGAAGTTAAATATGCAACATCACAAAAGCATCTGAATATTTAACCCAAATTCTTCTGAGTGTTAGAATCACATATTAGAACCATGGTGCTATAAATTGTGTGGCAATTAAGGCATATATCTCTTGGACTGTGGTGTATTTGATTTTAAGTGAACTAGAAAAGAAATGTTGATTCTAACTGAAACAGACATGATAATCTATTGGCATGCATTCTTTTGAAAATATTGGCTTTTGGCAGCTATAGCGGTTGACTGCCTATTGAATTTGGCCTTAGGATATCCACCTTAGGTGGGAAGCTTGCAATGAAACCAGACATCAGGTTTGCATTCAGGGCAGGTGAGACAGGTCACTCTGTGGTTCTGGAGAGCATAATTGCATCCCACAGGACAGCAAAAATTCTGGTTATTCCTCTTTCCCTGTGAGGAATCTAGAGGCTATGCTCCTCTTACTAGCTGTTGTTCGACTTTGTCTGGTACTTTGCCAGGGTCCTCTCCTGTCTCATCGTGTGCTGTCACGTAAATAGAAAGAGATGGGTAACGGTAGAACACAGACTCTGGTTACCCCTAAATAGGGAAAATATATTCCATCAGAAGTCTTATAAAGTCTGCTCAATGCCCAGGGCAATGAAGCAATTTGGTCCTCCTTTCTTTTTCTCACATCACCCATCTCTTTTTTCATAGAGTGGGTCACTGTTTCGCTGTCCTGCTTAGCTGTGGAAGAGGACATTGAAAAGCCAGACCAGTTTCTTCAACGTTCATGTGAATCCTCCCACCTCCTCAACTACCAGCCAAGTCCTGTAGTTGTAAAGCATCTTGGCACATCAACTATCTTCCCAGGCATAGTTTGAGCTGCACTGATGACAGCCTTGCTAGTTCCTTCTGCATGGTGCCGTGCCTTCCACTGGACTGGCAAAGAATGTATGTCTTAGTCATAAACTAGAATTTACCAAGTCAAAAAAAAAGGATCTTTATTTTGTCCTTTGGTGGTTATTTTTCAGCTAGATCAGTTCCCCAAACTACAGTGCAAGCTGTTATACCAGCAGAGAAAAATATAGTGACACAGAGAGGAAAGTGTAGACTGTTCTGGTTTTCCTCTGAATAAATTTTGATCTAAATAACCGTCAAATTACAGTTTCATGTTACTGCAAGCTTCTTTGCCTCCCTCTTGTCTCTCTGTAGCAAGATTACTTCTGAGGCAAGGAATGTGTTCTGTGGTTCTTCATTCTATGATTTTGTTTTTAATCTTTTCTTCTTCTTAAGAAAGTTGAAATATAACTTACATACACAGGTACGCATACAAAAGTAATACCCTAAATACATATGTATGCATATATGTGATGGAAGAAACTATATTACTTTCTCTCAAATTTGTCTTTATTCTTTGTCATTATCTTTAAAGTAGAGATCTTCTGATTGGCCATCACAGAGATGATCAAACATATGCCTCTCAGAAAATGAAAATTCAAACTAAATACAACCCAGGTGAGCAAAGATTCACTATTAAACTTCTTGAAGGTAGGGCACCTCCTTTGGCTGGGTAAATGAGTGGGTGCAGTAACCTGTGAGACAGCAGTTAAGGAGCAGCTGGAGGAGACTGAAGAGGAAGAACTTCTCAAATGGATGATAGTGAGGAACAGCTCAGGGCCCATTTTCTTAGCTAGCATTGCTTCAGCTCAATAAAGCTCATATCAACACAATCTTTCTAGCAAAGAAAATACAAATGCTGTTAACGCACAAGGCTACAGCTGTATTAAATGTTGGGATAAATGCAGGTGTAAATTCTAAATATGGGCATAATATTCTAGTGCTTTTAGTTTAATTGTCCCTGAAAGAAAATACAGTAAGGTTTTGCTGAGTTCTTTGGTGAATTTTATTGCCTTTTTGCATCCCACAAAAATTAATCTTTGATATAGTCTTCATTGGATAAGAAAGTTAATTTCAACTCCTATGGCTAGCACATACTAATTAATGTGCTAAAGCCCTGCTGTACTTTTACGATAAACTATCTGGTCAATCCTAGTTGCAATAAGTCCTATCTGCTGATGTGTTAAAACTCACCTTGTCTTCACAAGAATTTTAATGCGCATTAGCTATCAAATGCTAGCTAGTATCATGTATCACAAGCATCAGTTCATTTTAATGAAAGTATGACTTATAAGCATTTACACAGTGACTATTTAATAGATATTAGAAAAATGTTATGAACTCCCTCTATATGCTACAAATCTAACAGTGAGAAAAATAGTTGCCACAATGTGTGTTTCAAGAGATTTACAAAAGTTACTGAGCCTTAAACGCTAGGGGTTTTTTAAAAAACAGGAGAGTGAAATATGCTTTGCTTTAAGTTGTTCATAAAATTTTCACTCCCTTGTAGCCCTCTGGTGACATTTCATGATGACTTTGGGGTTGTAACCCACTGAATGAGAAACACTGACACAGAGCCTAAGTTGCAGTTGTAGTTAGTTGTAGTTAGTAGTTAGTAGTTAGTAGTTTTCAAGACACACTTATTTTATTTTACTGACTAGAAAGTTTACGTTGATTTCTGCTCTCACTTGATCTGTCTTTTGTGGTAGGATAACAGTGGAGAGTGCTATTAAAAATCTTAAGATTATGTAGACAAAAGAAAGTCAGAAAGAGCTGCCATGTAATTCACAACAGTTTATGAACTACATGTACTGTATTCTGTGCTTTTCCCAGGTACTGCTGTGATAGCTAATGTCTCCCGATAGTGAGAGTGACACTTACTGATGGCATAGTTTTAAGTTAACTGTATTCCATTAGCAGACTTCTGTGTAAATCCCTAAGACACATTGATTGATAACACAACCCCACATGGAATTTCAGTACAAAGCCCTCATGTTACTGCACATCACATTAACTGTACATCTCAGAAAGTTTTCTGGTAAAATTGCAAAAAAAAAAAAAATTGGTTAGTCCAATCTTACTCTATATCTCTCCTTCTGAAGAGATCCAAGAACTTTCTTTTTTGTGCCTAAGCAGTGTGTTTGGACTAATTGTGAATGCAACTAATTTGGATCAATTCGTGGTAGAATTATAGTGACACATGAGACACGTGACTACCTACTGGTTGAATAAGACAACTAGTTATTTAGCTGGACTGTAGCATTACTGCTAGAAATTATTCCTCACATTTATGACCCACTTACTAAACATAAAATTCATAACTATTTTCAGTTCTAGAAGGTGCTACTTACCGCATTTATATACAGATACAGCTCAGCTGCAAAATGTGTATCACAAGGCACTGTAATAAACCAGGGCTTATTCTATCCCTACTTTCTGCGTTTCAGCTGACACCTGCATTAAGCATTGATCTTTGCTCTTTCATTAACTGATCAATATTTTGAGCTCTGTTACTGAGGCATGTTACATTTAATTAACGTAATAAAGGTGAAATCATAGCCCCAGTGGAGTCAATGTTAGGACTTCCCTTAATTCAGGGTAAGAACAATTTCAGCCAGTAAACATCTGATTGTTACTGTCATGTAAAGGCAATCACTTCTTCGGGAAATAAAAAATTGAAACACACTGCTTATTTAACATTGGGTAGCTCCATCTAGCTTTAACAGATCTAGTCTGTTAATGCTAACAAAGAGTTTGATCGAAAGATTTCCATTCGTAGAATTGAAGATGCTTGGTTTTGATCACTCCAATTGACTAAATGGCGTCTAAATTTAGAAGGATACGCAAAGTGAGTAGACATCTCAGACACTGACAAGTATTTTTGTTCTTTTACTAGAACCATGTAAATAAGTTATCACTTTCTCTGGGTGTTGCTTTTGGGAAATGCAGTCATAAAAGATCTAGGAACAATATTTCTTCGCTGTAGGACATCATTAGTGCTACCTATTTTAGTCGTCCCATGCCTAGCATTTATTACAAGCCACAAAGTAAACTAGAATATTGTGGTAAATAAGCAGAATACAATCAAATTATTCTGTCAGCCTTTCAACTGTATAAATAGATTGTGGCCCTCTTGTCTTCACATTCTATTATAATGAAAGTTGGAGCAGCAAAGTGCAAACATCCATGAATTCTTAACTACAACATCTGTAGCAAACTGAAACGTACATACACCTTTGCATAATGTATGCATTAATCCAAGCTGCAGAGAAAGGCAAACCTTCGACTAATCGTCACCCCAGACTTCTTACTAGACAACCATAGGGCAAATCTCTTCTAAATGTAATTCTGTCAGTTACAGTGCAGTTGCACCAGGGATAAATATGGGCCATTGTCACCATGATTGATGATTTGGCTAGACCAGGTCAGAACTGGGTCATAACGAGAATGTTGTTGTTGATAAATCCTCTGTACTGACTTTCTCCTGTGACATCCACTTAAAAAACAAACAAACCCAAAAGAACACACTTTTTAACATGATTTGTTTCATAAGGAGGAGGAAGTAGTCAAGGAAAAATTAAACTCAGTAAGTTACTTTTTGCCTAAGGGGACCATTCACCTATTATAACAATAGGGGGAGTTGTTGATTTCGGCATGTACTTTCCACAGTTCCATTTGCATTAATGAGAGCTTTATGCAAAGCCCCAGGAGTATCAATGGGAGAATAGATCATTAGAGCCTGATAACTCTATTTGTTACTGTGTATGAACTTCCTTGAGCACCTGACTTTAAACCTGACTTTAAACCGAAGGTAGCTGCAACTTCTTGTGCTGAAAAACAGTAATGGTTTGGGAGCTAGTATCATTCGCACCAAAGTAAGTATTTTCTCCTGCAGGAATTCAGAGGAAAATAGTATTCAGTAGTCCTATATTTTATCATGACACTATGATCACCTGAAATAGATGGGTTATAGCTCTGGCTTCCAGCACTCTGTTGCTACCAAATTCATTACCAGTTTTAGATTTTATTTCTGTTACAGCAGGCCATAGACAACACCATACACTTAGAGTCTTTTTTTGAGACCGCTTGTAGTTTTGTTGCACATTACTTTTTTTTTTTTTTTTTT
>VYXH01003732.1:251843-281054 GCA_013397275.1 Burhinus bistriatus | reverse complement strand
AGGGGAGGGGAAGAGCTGTGTTAGTTTTTTTCAAATAAAGTGTATTGATACCCTTTCAACAGGCAGTCCTGGGCTATGAACTGCGAGTCATACAGGAAAATTCGAAATATTGGGCAGTGTTCTTCTTGCTCAGCTCGAGGCACTTGAATGTGTTCACACTTGTTTGGTATTTCTATTCTGCTTGCCATAATAAGATGCTCAAATCTCCCTCTGTTTCCTCCAAGGAGCCTAGGACAGGGTTCAGCTACCTAAATGTTGCACCTACTTAGCCAAAATATACAGACTGGCTTAGTTAACACCACAACAGCTGGAAGTCAGGTAGATTAGCCAAAGGCATTAGGCAACTGAAAGTAAATCTAGATTCCTGTCACAAGCTTTTTATTTTACTTAGGGCCACAAGACCTAAATAGTATGAGCTGGGCTACCTAACTTTGACACATCTCAGTCACAATGTGTGTTGACACTCAAACATTTGGGGATTTTCAGACTGGTTTTATGTTTTCTTTGTGAATAACTTATTATCTTACTTATATAGTTACATACAGTATAACTTACATAGTTACTTACAATCGTATTTTATTTCATTAGTTGAGGAAAGTCCAGTGTTTATTAAAAAGGGCAGTGCAGATGATGATAAGCAGGGTAGAAATCATTCAGCATTTCAGCTTAACAGACTGACAGATTTTCATACAGGATTCTTTTTTTTTTTTCCTTTTAGGTTTGATGATACGTTCAAGTAACAGAGATGAACCTGATTTCAGTAGTTTTAGACATATAATAATTTTGTGATTATAGTATTCAAGTTCATGTTCCAGAACTGGATGCTGCAGGTAACATCCCTCTTCATACTGTGGGGTATCCAAAGACTTGTTCAGAACTTTCCAAACATGTGATAATGGGAACGGAAGGTGATTGTTCTAGTGGCTGTTTCTGTGAAGTACAACAACCATATGATGATAAACTTTTTTTTTTTTCCCCCCCTGCAGAAGCCCTGGTGGCAGAGGGAATCTCAGTGGGACCTGAGTTCTCTCCCAGGTACTCCAAGCTGAAGCAAGTAAACTGGCATAGATTTGGAAAACAACTCCTAAGCTCTATGATTTATACTGAACTACACAGAGGAAAATGGCTCATACCCTGATTTCTTAAAACTCTTCTGAGATGCAACGCAACGTATATTCTTAGTATTTTGTGTTTCTACCTCAGACTCAGTTTATTGCAATGTAGATGCATCTGTGAGAAAGTACTTTCCTTTTTTATTTAAATTCATGTTATATTTATGTACGTGCAGTCCATGCCACTCATGGAGAAGGGCAATGGAAATCAGGATATACAAGGTGAACAGTATATAATATGCGGTTGAAGTTCCTGCTTTATATAAATCTACATACTTCATAACCTAAGTAATGGAACACTATGTTATGCTATGATTACATATGCAAACTCCTACAAGCATGCAGACATAGAGATAAATTAAAGTTAAATTCTCCCATTTTATCTTTTCATCAGACACTTAACTGACAAAAGCGATTGATGCCATGTTCTTGTGGTGTATATGATAATGTCATTTTTGTATACAAGTGTAGAACTTTAACACTTTGGCATGACTGTGATTACTGGATGACTTCAAAACAATATCTAATGCAAAGCTCACTATTCTTCGTGGTCCTGTGAGTCACAGAAAAACTCCATAAATTGAAGAGGAGTGAGAAAAGAAAGAATTTGAGGAACAGTTCACAAAAAAAAGATATAACACAGAATATATATATATTTGTCTAGAATTGTTATATGGTATTAGATGTCTTGGTTTGGTCCTTTATTGGGTAAATGAGAAATGGTGTTACGGGTTGACTTTGGCTAGCCCAAGCTGCTTTGTCACTCCCTCTCTATCAACAAGAGAAAATACAACAAAAAGCCCATAGGTCAAGATAAGAACAGGGAGATAACTTACCAGTTACCATCATAGGTAAAACAGACTCAGCTTGGGGAAAATAATTTAATTTACTGCCAATTAAGCAGATTAGGATAATGAGAAATAAGGACAAATCAAAAACACCTTCCCTCTATCCCTCCCTTCTTCCCTGGCTTGACTTCATTCTGGTCTCCTCTTTCTCTGCCTCCTCCCCCCAAGCAGGAATGGAGAATGGGGGTTGCGGTCAGTCCATTACACGTTGTTTCTGTTGCTCCTTTCTCCTCGCACTCTTTCCATGCTCCAGCATCTGATCCCACACACAGGAGACAGTCCTTCATGAACTTCTCCCATGTGGGTCATTCCCATGGGCTGTGGTTCTTCACAAACTGCTCCAGTGTTGGTCCCTTCCATGGGGTGCAGTCCTTTAGGAACAGACTGTTCCAGTGTGGGTCCCCCATGGGGCCACAGGTCCTGCCAGAAGACCTGCTCCAGTGTGGGCTCCTCTCTGTGGGCCACAGGTCCTGCCAGGACTCTGCTCCAGACTGGACTTTCCATAGATTGTAGCTTCCTTCAAGGTGTGTCCACCTGCTCCTGCATGGGCTGCAGGTAGATATCTGCTCCACCGTTAACGACCATGGGCTGCAGGGGGACAGCCTGCCTTACCATGGTCTTCACCAAGGCATGCAGGGGAATCTCTGCTCCAGTGCCTGGAGCATCTCCTCCCCCTCCTTCCTCACTGGCCTGGGCCTCTGCAGAGTTGTTGCTCTCACATATTCTCACTCCTCTCTCCCAGCTGCTGCTGTGCAGCGTTTTTACCCCTTCTTAAATACGTTATCACAGAGGTGCTACCAATGACGCAGATGGGCTCAGCTTTGGTGAGCGGTGGGTCTGTCTTGGAGCCACTGGAATAGGCTCTGTTGAACATTAGTACATCTCCTAGTGTCTTCTCACAGAAGCCATCCCTGCAGCCCCCTTCCCCTTCCATTTTTCTCATCAGGAAAAATTTTAATTTTTTTTTAATTTATTTTATTTTAAAACAGAAGAGAACAACATTATTTCTTACTTGTAAATCAGAAAAATCAACCACACTTTTGATTTCTTCTATAAGAGCAACAAAGATAAAACACCATTTATTTTACATTTTACAGAAAAGTTTTAAACATTTAATACAGAAAATTATTTTGATGACTCAAATGTTTCTCAGTTTTCTTGAGTATTGTCCAGATTTAGTGCTGGCCAACCATAAGAAGTTTCTTCAGTAGTTCTTTACTTGCAGAAGCCATCCCTGCAGTACCCTACCTGCCCTCACCCCCCACTACCAAAATCTTACCACATAAACCCAATACAAATAGAAAAGAGCAGTCCATGACAGACTTTGCTGCTCCTGCGTTCCTATGCAGGGTGAGTTGTGGAAGCTCTGTCCAAAAATGTGCAGGGTGAAGTGCACAACTGTATTGAAGACCTTTGTGCTGACAGGACATACATCACAGGTGAGTAAAATAGCAGGACGGAAATTGTGGAAAACAGTGATAAAACACTGTAAGAAAAAAAGGATGAAAACTCTTGCTTGGGATACACACCTGAGTTGCAGCTCCACCCCACAGTAGAGACAATGCTTCCCACCACAACAGCTTTAGGAAAGAATCAGACTAGAGCACCAGATAATTTTACAAGATGTAAGTTATGAAGCATGGAGCATGTTTGAAAGAAGCTGTTGTTCTAGTGGTGATCTCAGTGGGAAACTATGTAGGTCTATTTAAGACTGGCAAAAATATCTGGAGCTTAGTTGTTACTACCCTCCCTGAGCTGCTATGTGAAAGCCATAAATATGATACTTAGCAGTTAAGTGACAATGGGAATATGTCATGGTAAGGTTTGGTGGTGTTATTCACTAGAACACAGGTGGGTCTCGTTTGGTGGGTGTGCAAGTACTTGTATAATCTGTGCACAGAAAACATTTCTATCAGGTGACAGAAATTGATGTTTCGATGCAGGACTGATCAGGCAGCAACTGCAAAGTTATATGCAATAAATAAGTGAGAAAAAGGAACTTTTGTTTTTAGAAGCTCCAAAGTTTCCATCTGTTGAAGAAAAATGAAGATCTGCCTAATGAGTGCAACAATCTTTACCTTTTCTGCCCCCATACTTGGAGTATATTCTGTATCAGAGGTACAGTGTCTTCGGTATGCAATGGATAATCATCCCTGTATCTTGCACAGAATATGTTATAGGAGGCAGATTCCATAAAGAAGGGCCATATAAAATGTTTATCTTTACAATTTTTAGTTCGTGTGCGGTTTTATGTCAATTTAGTTATTTTCAAAGCTGGTTTTGAATTTTTTTTTTCCTCATCAAGACAGCCATTTAACTGGCTACCCACCGAGTTGTTCCAATTAACAGACACACATTGCATTATTTGTCTTGTTAATTTTTGTGCCATGAAGGCCCAGTCATTAGAGTTCAGGCTTTGCTTCTCCATGATGAATATGTAAAGACTCTCACCTCTCAAGCACAGTCCATATTCACTTTTTAGCTAGCTTAAGCAAATGATGAACAGCCATACATTTAAGAAGCAGTTTTTTGAACTGGATTTACCTGACTTCTTTGGCTCATAGTTTCTACCTCTGCAGCAGCTGCAGTCTCTAGACCTGCTTCACAGACTGGAGAGCAGATAGGTCTAAAGTATCAGCCGAGTCATTCCGCTTTCTGCTTTGACATCCAGAGTGAAAAGCACTCGCCTTCGTTATTCTGTCTTCTCTAAACACAGTACCCAGGAAAGTCAATAGTTCCCAGAATCAGAAAATGTTGCATTCACTGTGTACCAGTTCACCACCAGTTTGTTGCCTGAAATCCACAGATTTTGCACAGCAGTAAAGAGAAATTATTCAGTCCATTCAACCTCACCTCTTCTCTCCTATTAGCTATTTAGAGGCTGCATCACAAACATAATAGGTTGAAAAGGTGAAATTTCAAATGGTATATAGTAGATTATAAAAGACTATTATTATCTATGTCACTAAAAGGGAAAGTGCATCCCTCGTGCAGTAACACCTACACAATATGTTCATAATTTTCATGACAAGGCTGACATCCTCTGTGTTTGCAAGGCAACATGCCCTCCCTCCCACCTCCTAATCTCCTTCATCTGAAAGAGAAATGTATTTTTAGCTGCCTCAGTGGGGCCTAAGGCATTGATTTATGAAAATAAGGTGGAAGAATTCATGAATTTTTTCTGACCTCCATCTCTCATTCCTTAGACATTTCTATTTTAAGATGTATAAAATGAATTGTCCTAATATGGCATATTATCACCTTGGTACTCTGTATTTCACATTACTCTAACACACACATACATCCCCATACACCAAAATCATCTGAATGTTACTTTGTATTGAGTTTAAAACGTCTCTCCATTATGTATTATTTTACTCTGTTTGTGATAAATGGTTTTTTGAGTCCTGAGTCTCCCTACAAATTCTCTTGAAAGACTGGAATAACTTCCTACAGGTACTCTATAAATAAGGAAAGACAAGCAGATGAAATTGTAGCAGTTTGATACACAGTTCTTTGTAACATAATCTACTGAAGCTAAACCAATATCTCGTTTTGCTCAGCTCTTGATTTTGCAGTTAGAGCCCTGCACTTCACATTCCAGTGACCTCCATCGCTTGTGCTAATTAATTCTTTGGCAGTGTTACTTATGCTTTATATAAACATCTTTGATAGTATAAGTAGTCCTCTATCAGCAATATTGTTAAGTATTTTAAGATTCATATGAAAATATAATTACAAATAAACCTCAGATTATGAGAACCTTGCAAGTGGCCCATGGAAGTCCAGACCTCTTCATCCAAATGCACTAGAATTTGAGGGCATTTTCAAAGATAAGAAATTCCTGTTTTGACTCATATTTGAAAGAAAAATGTTAATTTTCCTAAATATTATTTTTCCAAGATGGAAGTCATATTTTGCTGACTGATCTTTTTTTAATGATTTTTTTTTCCGGTCAGAACTTTTAATAAATTGATCCAATTTTATGCTTATTCTCTCTAGGTGAAATTCGCCTGTTTGCAAAGAGCCATCAAAAAGGCAGCACACCACTGTAACTGCTACGTAAACATCTACTTCTGCTTAAGGTAGAAACACTGTGGTGGCAAACTTGAGTGGATTTAAGTATTCTGTGGCCTTCGTGCTATATTTACCCTGGCTCCATGGTGAATTTTACCCTGTGATGTCATGCTGGGCGTAGCATTTTAGATAGAATGAGTGATGCCTTGAAAGAAGGAGGAGAGTTTCACTATTTCATTTGCCATAGCTATTTCCTGAGAATTTCCTGTTTCAATCCAATATCAATACAGTAGCTAGGACTAACCTTTCAGAAGACATTTGGAACAAAGCCTCACCTTTAAGGCAACCAGGGGATGAAAACAATTTAAGTGAACTGGCCAGCAGGTAAGAGCAATGTTGTCTTAAAAAAATGTAGGAAGTCAGGTGAAAGGGCCATTAATAATGAAGAGACATCCAGAATAAATGTACTCACTTCCCATCTAAGACAACTTGTGTGAATAATAATATTACTGCTGAACTTTGCAGAACACATGGATTTGTCCTTGACTTTGCTCTTCTAAACCAAGAAAAAAAGTCTCTAAACCCACAATATCTTACCACAAAACTTTACACTCTGCTAATATGTAATTTCTAAGACATATCTGTGTTACAGACAAAGAAATCCCTACAGAAACCTAGATTAAAAAAACCAAAACCGGAACAGCAAAACCAACAAAATGAAACAATCTTCTTCATAACGTAGTCAACCTTTGTTTGAATATTGACTTTACAGTCATTTTTGCTTTATTGTTATTATCTAAAAAGGGTATTTGCATCAAGGAAATATCAAATTTCCTTAAAATCCAATGCAGTTACCACATTCAGACACATAGCAACAGAAATTGTCTTTCCCTTTTTCTTCTAACTGCAGATTCCAGTACACTTTCTCCATTTGTTGATACCTTCTCTATGGCTACACCTCCCATACTAATTTGTTAGGAATAGAAAACACTGGAAAATAATGTTACGAACTAAAGAGCGATGATTATTTTAATATAAGGATATTATTAAAGAATCAGCACATCTAATAGTTAAAAGCAAAAATTATGCCAATAGTGTATTCATGGTATTGGAAATTACTCAAAAATCATGTTTTATGTATCATGCAGAAAAAAAAAGAAATCAGCAACCCATTGGTTCAGAGTATATACCGCAGTGCAGATTGTTTGTAAAGGGGTGGCGCAGTTTCCATCTGTAGTAGTATGCCTGTGGGTACCTATGCCGTTGGTCTCTTCACACCTGCTTCCATCATTATTTCTAGGGTAAGGAGAAAATAAAAGCAGATGAGCGATTCATAAATAGACCCAGGCAGTCAATTTTAAAAGGTAACTGCCAAATAGACTGCTAGAATTGACCTAGATGAAAAATCTACTATACTCAAGGAAAAGGGATGTCACTGAGGACTACGAAATATTGAGTAGCGTAAGCCAGTGGGGCAACTATCAACTTCAGAATGCTCTAGGCAAAGACTACATATTTTAGAATGCAAGCCATGGTATAGAGCAATGGTCTGCAACGGAAAAGGTGCAAACTATTGCAGGTATATAAACTCATTGGAATTAATAATGCTCAGCACAGCAGTTTCCCTGCATATTCTATTGCTGGCTGCAGAATCAGGCCCTCACCATCCTCCAGTGTCACTGCAGCAATGTAGGAACTCTTTTGTCCTTTTTGCATTACTTGGCCTTAAACATTTATACATAAGAAGGGGAATACTGGAAAACTGTACATCTGATAAAATTGCAGCAGGCAGGGACTTTCCAAGCAGCGTAGTGTTGCAGCTAAAAGCGCTAGGATATTTTCTGTGGCTCAAAGGAAGCACATTTGTCCAGTAGTTTTTCATTAGTGCTGGTTACAAGACCATAAGTAGTGATTTTTCCCTAATCCATGGAGAAGGGATTCTTGCACTGCTCTTCTGAGAGCAGAGAATGAGATCTACTCTACCTCCTTGGCACCAAGTTCCCCCTAAGCCACGGGTGCAATCCAATGTTAAGGTGGCCTGTGGTAGCCAGTCGCTGGTCATCACAGTGTATTAATGGTGTGTTTCCAAATGATCAGCAGCCAATGTAAGTTAGTTCTGTTGATCATTTCATATTTTCAGCTGAAGTGACAATTTGGTAGTTTTTTTCTCTTCTTCTTGGACACATGCTAACTCACATAAACTTGAAATATTATTAAAACATAATAAGGACTCGATAACTGATCATTTGCAGTGCTAAACCAGCACAAACTGCATTGGCTTATGGTATATCTCATTTGTACAGGGAAGCCATTTTTGTTCTAACATAACAGATTTCCGAGAAAACAGGCCACTGGACTCAGGGTTACAGCTGAACTCTGCAGCCCTCCTCCTTCCAAAAGTCTAGGATGAAATAAAATCGGAGAAATGTTTTAAGTCTCTACAGACACATTCTGCACCCTTACATGTAATGAGAACTTTGCTACACATACAAACCTGAATTCTTCCCTCAAAACATTGTTGTTACAGTTTGATAAACCCACAACAATTTATTGTCATTTAGACAATTATTCTATCACCCGATGACCCCTCCCCACCCAGGAAGGGGAATCAGGGAAAAAAACAAGGAAACCCAGGGGTTGAAATATAAACTGATTTAATAGAATAAGACTAAATAATTAACAGTAGTAACACTAAAGAGCCAGTAGTGATCCTGATACCACTATAAAATAAACAAGGATTATACTCAGCCAACTATATCAGTAGGAAGCTGTGCACTCCCAGCAGCAGACAGCAAATGTCGAACACTGCGAGCACTACGGCTGCGGGAAGAAGGGAAGGGCTCAGGGGTCTGGCACTGGGGCAAGGAGTTCTCTGGACTGCCACCATCAAGGGAGAGCCCCTCTCCTCAGCAAATTTTCTAATTTATATAGAATGTGACGTTCATGGTATGAAATAATCGTGTTGGTCAGCTTGGGTCAAGTGCCTGGGTCTCCCTCCTCCTCATCCCTGCACCTGGTGAGCTCAAAAACACTGAGACCTTGACACCCACACACCATAGCTGGCTATAAAGTAAATATTTTCACAAATTTAGACACTAGAGTCTTCTAAAAGTACAGTTTTCCCAAGCATTAGAAAAGAAATTAGTCCTGTGTCACTCAATCCAGGACACTTGTGTATTCAAATGAGATATTTATGTTAATGGTACAGTCACTAGGTTTTTTGAATGCTGTAGAGGAGACAAAGGTCCTTTTGGAAGGTAATTAACATTTAGGTCATTAGGAGGTGATTCAGACCATCCTTCCTTGACCATTAAGAGAGCCAGGTATGACTGTATGCAGAAAATCTAGTCTTTTTAGATACAATGAAATAGGAGATTAATCTGGATGGGAATATCTTCTTGGTGAGACTAATTCTCAAATATTGGTGAAAATCCTAGAGATATATGCTGGGAGACACTTCAGCAAGCCATTTCGCCCACTGTCTTGGTCTATGGCAGGATCCAAAGCACTTAATGCCTGGTAGGTGTTTATTCAACTTCTTTATATATGAATAATATTTCACAGCCTTCTTGCTATTGCCGTGAAGGTGGCTCAATACTTCATGTGGCATTATCACCCTGTGAAGAGTGACCTTCAAAGAACAGTAGACTGAAACAGAAAAAATACTTGGAAAGTCCCAGTGTCCTGTCTCTGGTAGGTGTCAGAAGCAGGCATTTAGGGAAGAGCAAACAAATATGTTTCCTTGGGAATATTCCCCTGCCTCCAAAGGTTTTCTGCTCAGTGCTTTCCTGAGCCAGCGTTGCTGTCTTTACGTTTAACTGTTATTGGATTTCTCTTGCATGAATATTTCCTGTCTCTTATTCAATTCATGTAGACTTCCAGCACCTGCAGCATCCAGATACCTTTTGGACTTATATCCTCAGCTGGCTCATTTTACAGAAAAGTAAGGTGCAACCACACAGGACTTTGTAGCCGAGTCCAAGGTGGATCACCAGACTCCTGAATCTCATTCATAAGAAGTGTTTTCTCTGTCTTAATGGGACACAAAACACCATTTTTATCTTTTCAGTCACCTTAAAGTTAAACACTACTAATGAAAGGTATTTAAAATGCTCCATATTTTTGAATCTGTAATCAAGGCACCAAATATTAAAAAAAATCACAATATCATCAATAAAAGTAAATGTTATCTCCTAAATAAACAGAGTAGCAGTATTTTCTAGATACCAAGTATTTCAGAAAAGGTCATAATGTTTAATTTAATGGATGAAACTCAGTATACTATGCCCCCCATATTACTTTTATATTTTTATTTTCTATAGCAATGCTTTTGCAAATTATGCACACCTCTCACATGATTTTAAAGTAAGAGAAGGAAGTTTCAATATAATCCACCTGCATTTGTACGGCATCTACTACTAATTAGATAGATACCATGCAACAACACTCAAAGACGCTTTCTTGTCGTTTTGTTAATGATGACCCATATGTCTTTTCTTTCTTGGATTCTCAGTGCATTTTATATCAATGGTTATCATTCACTTTTCAGAGTAGTTTGAAAAATGTGCAAACATCCCTAATTAATACGCTTGAGAAATAATTCCTGAGTATTCATTAACCAATTGAATTATTTTATTATTATGACAATGGGACATTCTTTGATGAATATGGCTTGTTAGAGAGGGATGGGATCCACCTGTCTAGAAGAGGCAAGGGAATCTTTGGCAACAGGCTGGCCAACTTGGTGAGGTGGGCTTTAAACTGAAGAACTTGGGGGGTGGGGTTCAAGGGGGCAATGCTGACACCAACTTATCCAACTGGGGAATAAGGCAGGACAACCAGAACACTGACAAATACTCCTTAGCTGACTCCCAAGATGAGATCCAGAATGCCAACCACCACAAGGGTGTGTACGGCTGTGGTAGATTCTCTTGCTCCCCTCCAGGGAAACCTGCATGCTTGATTGCCTCTCTGAAGTGCCTGTACACCCACTCACGCAGCCTGGGGAACAACAGGAAGAACTAGAGATCTGTGTGCAGTCATAGGGCCATGATGTCGTTGCAATTACAGAGACGTGGTGGGATAGCTCACACGACTGGAATGCTGTCATAGATGGCTTTGTAGGAAAGATAGGCCAGCAGGGTGAGGTAGTGGGGTTGCTCTTTATGTGAAAGAGTAAACTGCAATGTATCAAGCTGTGCCTAGGGGTGGATGAAGAACATGTTGAGAGCTTATGGGTAAGAATTAAGGGGAGGCTAATACAGGAGACCCTGTTGTGGGTGTTTACGGCAGACCACTGGATCAGGAAGAGGAAGTTGATGAGGCCTCCTACAGTCAGCTGGAAATAGCCTCATGATCACAGACCATGGTTCTTATGGGGAACTTCAGCCACTCTGATATTTGCTGGAAAGGCAACACAGCCAGGCACACACAGTCCAGGAGGTTTCTGCAGAGAATGATGATAAATTTTTGATATAGGTGGTGGAGGAACCAACGAGGAGAGGTGCGCTGCTGGACCTTGTGCTGACAAACAAAGAAGGACTAGTTGGGGACATGAGATTGCAGCCTTGGCTGCAGCGACTGTGAGATGGTGGAGTTCAGGATTCTGCATGGAAGAAGCAGGGCAAAAAGTAGAATTACAGCCCTGGACTTCAGGAGAGCTGACTTTGGCCTCTTCAAAGAACTACTTGGAGGAATCCCATGGGTAAAAGCTCTGGAAGGGGAGTGCATGAGAGCTGGTTAATATTCAAGCACCACTTCCTCCAAGCTCAAGATTGATGCAACCTTAGGAGCAAGAAATCAGGCAAAGGAAGCAAAAGCCCTTCATGGATGATCAAGGAGCTTCTGGAAAAACTCAGATGGAAGAAGGAAGTTCACAGAATGTGGAAAAAAAACCTGGCCACTTGGGACGAGTATAGGAATGTTGTGAGAGTATGCAGGGCTACAACAAGGAAGGCTAAAGCCCACTTCAATTTATACCTGGCAAGTTATGTCAAGGACAATAAGAAGGGCTTCTTCAAGTACATCGGTAGTAAAAGGAAGACTTGGAAAAACGGTGGCCTGCTGCTAAATGAGGTGGGTGACCTGGTGGTGGAAGATGCAGAGAAGGCAGAGTTACCGAATGCCTCCTTTGCTTCAGTCTTTACTGCTAAGGCCGGCCCTCAGGAATCCCAGACCCTGGAGGTAAGAGAGAGAGCATGGAGAAAAGAAGACTTTCCCTTGATGGGGGAGGATCGGATTAGAGATCATTTAGGCAAACTTGACACTCACAAATCCATGGGCCCCAACGGGATGCACCCACAAATGTTGAGAGAACTGACAGAAGTCATTGCTGGGCCACTCTCCATCATCTTTGAAAGGTCCTGGAGAACAGGCAAAATGCTTGAGGACTGGAGGAAAGCCAGTATCACTGCAGTCTTCCAAAAGGGCAAGAAGGAAGACTCAGGAAACTACAGGCCAGTCAGCTTCACCTCCATCCCTGGAAAGGTGGTGAAACAGCTCATCCTGAATGTCATCTCTAAGCATGTAGAGGAAAAGAAGGTTATTGGGAGTGGTCAACATGGATCCACCAAAGGGGAGTCATACTTGACAAATTGGATAGACTTATGATGAAATGACTGGCTAGGTGGATGAGGGGAGAGCAGTAGACATGGTCTACCTTGACTTCACCAAGGCTTTTGACACTGTCTCCCATAACATCCTCATAGGTAAGCTTAGGATGTGGAGGTTAGATGAGTGGACAGTCAGGTGGATTGAGAACTGGATGGCAGTTAGAGCTCAGAAGGTTGTGATCAGTGGCACAGACTCTAGCTGGTGGTCTATAGCTAGCGGTGTTCCCCAGGGGTCAGTACTGGGTCCAGTATTGTTCAATATATTCATCAAAAACCTGCATGAGGGGACAGAGTGTACCCTCAGCAAGTTTGATGATGACACAAAACTGGGAGGGGTGGCTGACACACCGGAAGGCTGTGCTGCTATTCAGCATGACCTGGACAGGCTAGAGTGATGGGCAGACAGGAACTTAATGACGTTCAACAAGGGCAAGTGTAGGGTCCTGCACTTGGGAAGGAATAACCCCAGGCACCAGTACAGGTTAGGGGCTGACCTGCTGGAAAGCAGCTCTCTGGAAAGGGACCTGGGAGTCCTGGTGGACAACAGGATGACCATGAGCCAGCAATGTGCCCTTGTGGCCAAGTAGGCCAAGGACATCCTGGGGTACATTAAAAAGAATGTGGCCAGTAGGTCGAGGGAGGTCTTCCTCCCCCTCTACTCTGCCCTGGTGAGGCCACATCTGGAGTCCTGTGTCCAGTTCTGGGCTCCTCAGTCCAACAAAGACAAGGAACTACTGGAGAGAGTCCAGCTGAGGGCTATGAAGATAGTCAAGGGAATGGAGCACCTGTCTTATGAGGAAAGACTGAGAGACCTGGGTCTGTTTAGCCTGGAGAAGAGAAGACTGAGAGGCGATGTCATCAATGCTTACAAATATCTAAAGGGCGTGTGTCAAGAGAATAGTGCCAGACTCTTCTCAGTGGTACCCAGCAACAGGACAAGGGGCAATGGGCACAAACTGGAACACAGGAAATTCCGTCTGAACATGAGGAAAACCTTCTTTACTTTGAGGCTGCCCAGAGAGGTTGTGGCATCTCCTTCTCTGGAGATATTCAAAACCCAGCTGGATGCATTCCTGTCCAACCTACTCTAGGTGAACTTGCTTTGGCAGGAGGCTGGGACTAGATGATCTCTGAAGGTCCCTTCCAACCCCTACCATTCTATGATCCTGTGTTTCTGTGAAGAGGGCAGAAAAAAGCCAATGTTTATCAAAGATATTCAGGAAATTAGATACTGTTCTGAAGAACTGAAACGGTAAGAAATGTACAGGGGCATTCATTATGATTCAAGAAATCAAGAATTTCTTTATTTGGATGCAGATAGATCCCACTTGAGTGCATGCAATTCAATAATGAAGAATCTATTCTATCATTGGAAAATGAGGGATTTATTCATGAAAGCTGTCATTACATTAATGAGAGTTGGCCTTGAATCGATTGGACGATAGATCCACAAACTGCAGACAGCAGCACATGAGAATTATAGTTGTATCTGTAAAGATTATGCGATAATGTAGATATTTGCAAGGGAGTATTAGACCCTTATACAAAAAATAATATTCATAAATAAAGTAAAACTGGGAGTTTAAAGTACTCAAGATATGGGGTATAAGCTAGAGAAAAGCAAGGAGAAAATATTCGTTTAATTACAGCATGACTAATTTATTTGAGGCTGTTAGTCTTTTCCATTTTAATTACATGTGGAAAAGGATCTCTAATTCAAAGATAAAATGGATAACATGCACATATTTATGCTGCTGAAAAGCTAAGCAATTATGTTTAATAATAAAATCTTAACATTCAAGAAGTTTCACAAAAAATATGTGTGAAAGTCCTTAATGACTGTGTTGAAACTAAATAGACATACCTCAACAGGTACTTTATATTTTTATTATTTTTGTATAGATTCCACCATTTATTTTGATAATACCACTAATATTTAGAAAAATCTGTTTACAATGTCATGTCCTATTTTGGCTATAGAACTTTTTTTTCCCTTACAGTATGGTTGGGACAAAATCAAATACAAAAGATGTGAAAGAAAATAGCCTTTGCTTTAGCTTGTCCTAAGTCTCAAGTATATCAGGTGCCAAGAAAGAGTGAAATTTGCATAAGGGGATATTCTACTACATTTAAAACAATCCTAGGACCAAGAAGACTGAAAAAACTAAACTCATTGGTAAATGGGTGAACTTTTCTCCAGTAAAATTATTCTTTTTCAAAAGAATTCAAATGTGTATGAAAAATGCCTAAGTTCTTGTCATTATATGCACCCTAAAATTTTTCAGATATAATTTCTCCTTACAGAGTATCTACCCCAAACATAAACAGTCTTACTTATTATCTGTTTGTATTTCCAGCTTTGTTACAGCTCATGATCTGAGAAAGGGCAAATACTCAGCCAGTGTAAACTGTACTAGATCCATCAACTTCAATAGAAAATAACAATTTATGCCAAATCCAGATTTGCCCCAAGGTCTCTACATGCAAAGTTCTTTAGGGCATGTTGTTACCAAGTGTAAATATTAGTTGCTATTCAACTCATTTCTTCAAAGTAAGGTGTATGATAGCACAGTGCTCTGAGCTTTCCACTACTATGATGCAAGACTGTGGGTGAGCAGTGTAAATTGCCCATACATAAGGCCGCCCTAAAGGTTTGCTGGTTACTAACATAAACTATAGAAAATGACCCTTTTACCCTGAATCCTAAAGAATAGTCCATGTGTGTGATTTCTTCTAGAAGGACATGTATAGCAATACTTTAATCTCTTTAGTTCACATAATAAGAGCATCAGGCACTGCACTATTTGAAATTCTGCAAGTGATTTTAATAAAAGAATAATCTTCAGGAAATATATAGTTTAAAATGTCCTTTTATTATCTCTCTTTAAATATGGAGATGGGGGGTCGGGAGGTGGAAAGGAGGAGGAGTGCAGGCTGTAGGGAGATGGTTAGAAAGTATTGCTGAATCATCTACTTCATAAAAGCTAATCCTCATCTGACAGAGCTCCTTTAGTTATTTTTTTCTTTCTTTTTTTTTTTTCTGAAATGAATAAGAGGAAAAAATGTACTTATTAAACAAGCTGCATTTTTGGCAGAACAGCCAACACTAATCATAGCTCTGTGTTAACCAGCTGGCTATTAGATCAGCATTCCTAGCCTTGATTTTAGATTTCTGCGATTCTTATTTAATTTGTCAGAAGACTACACATAAAAGAAAACATAAACTAATGAGACACTGCATGTTTTTAATTTCAAAATCTTATTATGACCATAGTTCAGTTAGATATTAAGGCACAAATGTTTGAAGCCAAAGGTACTGCTTGCAGCTTTAGAGTTAGCATGCTGTGTTTACCTGCAAATATCCGTTTGTTTGCCCAAACATCATCTTGAATAGAAATCAGGAGTTCCCAGCTCCCATTTGTGAAGATTCTGAGTCACCCTTTGCATTGCCTACTGCAGAGAAATTTGGAAAAGACAGGACAGAAAATTTCAAAAGCTTGTAATCAGATATATGATCTTCAAAAGCATCTACCTTTGAAGTCAACAAACAGATACCAACATATACCAACTCCAAGTATGGATCACTGATGTTTCTGGTGTTCTGTCTCTTTGTGACATTTAATTTAATCTTTACTATGACTATTATTGATACTTTCTTTGTGGCCATGTCTAGAAGTCCTTCCTGTGTTAGAAAATGTAGAGGTGCAGACTAAAGGATTCATTTCTTCTGTCCTCCTCCTGCATTCCTACAACCTACAATTTGTCTCCCTCAATGCCCATGGTTGCAAGCAATGACCACTGCTGCAAGCATTATAATAGTGCTCTAAGACTGAATTTTCTTCTCAATTGCTTTAATCTATAAATACAGATTAACAAAGATATAGGCTCTCCCAGTCCATGGGTTTTACTGAGAATATGGAAGAAAAGAGGGCACATGCAAAAGACTCAAAAAAAAAAAAACCCAAAAAAAAAACCCCACAAAAAAGAAATGTGAGTGTAAATAAAGAGATGTACCCTTTCTAAATATTGGGAAGAAGTTTTGCAGCATGTAGTTTTCTCACAGTTAGCCTTTAATTCCAGAAAAAGAGTGGTACAGTACTTAATCATCAATCAATTACTAATCACCTATGACATGCAGTTTGTATCCATATTCATGAGTCCTTTCCAGTGTTCTAGGTCAACCTCACCTGACAAGCAAAAAATCAGACAACAGCATCTGATTGAGGGGCTATTGCTGAAAGTTAGTATGTGTAACCTTGCTTCCTTACTTTATTATATGTTATTGTTGTCTTTTTCATCCCAGATAACAGACTGTCCACCAAAAGTTCAACAATATCATCCGTCACTTCAAAGTGCTCTTACGTATGACTTGCCTTATTCTGGCAGAAAGAGGTGAGAGATGATCTGAGACAAGCGTAACGGCTAACCACCTCCGTGTAGTCATTTTTAAATTCTCCAAGAACAGTGTATAGAAGCTGACCTCACTCTGTGACCTAAATTGATCTCACTGGCTAAATGGGGTCAAGCCTGGTCACTCCTGGGAAGGTAGAAATGCTTCTTACAGCACAGCTGAAAGTTTGCATTCCTCCTACAGAGCACTGTGCAGGCAACCCAAACAGCCTGGAGGCAATTCTTAACGAGATTCTTTATTCTGAAGAATAAAGGATCCTCCAGAGGTAATCACTCTGGGCTAGGTTGCGCCTAGTCATCCTTTAGGATGCTCAGAAAGGAACAGAAAGGTCCTTTCTGCCTCCCCTAAAAATTCCTTCAGCAGTTTAACCAAATTTGGTTTTATTTCAAGGGAGGGTCACATGGAGGAGGGCTGGATGATACAACGAGCGTTCATCCTGCCTGGTCAGAGAAGCTGACACTGGGGCTGAAGCTGGGAAGGAAATCTCTGTTCTCAGCTCTCCAGCTCTAGTACAGGGAAAAGACATGTTGCCAGGAACGTGACTGGAGGGAGAGGGCCAGAAAAAATACCAGTCAAAATCTGGGACAAAATAAAGTCCTGGAGATTTATTTATTTATTTATTTATTTATTTATTTTTCCCCAGAGAGAGCAAGGAAAATCATTGTTTTCTAGGACTGTCCTGGCCCCACTGAAATGTCTGGTCACTGTACCCTATTTCCCTTTTTAACAGGGCAGCAGACTCTACAGGGGATAAGAATAATCCATTCTTAAGCACTTTCTGCTTTACTGTATTTCAAAGGTTATATTTTTAACAGTACTGCCCTGCGGAACACACAGATGAGGGGGACACTTTTCGGGTGCCTCACACGATGCCAGAAAATGCTCCTCCTTGTGGCTGCATGGCTACATGGAAGCTGGCTAGCATCCAGTCTTGCACACCAAGGGATGCAGCGTGAATGCTGTCTACTGCTGACGGCTGCGATGTACACAGAACAAGGAAAGGACTTGTACATATTGGGGAAATATTATAAAAAATGTTAGGGACAGAATAACAAGTATAGCCAGAATGATTAATAAAGCAAGCTCCATGGGAAAATAATCATTCTCTATTATAGGAGAATTATAATAAATATCTGCTTGATTTTTCTTACTTTTAAGCTGGAAATGAATAATCAGTCTTTGGAAAATGTGCTGCGTTGCTAATTTGAACTATGCAAATTTCTGTGTACAGGCAGCCTGGGCAAAGTTGTGTATGCTTTTGTACCCATGTACACACGTATACGCCAATACTCAGTCCTGATATTTCATGGCATTCTAACCATTCCAGCCATTTGATTTTCCCTTTGTTAGAATTACTTTTCTGGAGTGGGATTGATTTTCCTTTCTTTTCCACATTTTCAATGTTGATAATGAAATGATTTAAAGTATTTTCTGCAAGTTATTCTTTCGAAATCCCTTTATATTTTCTGCGATAGTTTGAAGAGAAATTTGCTTTGCAAATCCAGTTTGATCCATAAATACTGAGCATGTGATTCCAATTAGTGTAGCCTCTAAACAGCTCACCACGTTCAACATGATTTTATTTACCCTTGTGAGAGGAAGAAATATCCCTTCCTTGTTTACAGCTGAGAGAACTGAGTCTGAAAAAGTAGATGATTTGCCCAAGATCAGAAAGAAGCTTCGGGTACAGCAGGAAGCTGGGTCCAAGGCACCCATCTTCCAAGTGGGGAGCCTAACCAATGGACTGTATTGCCCCTCCGATTGCTTGAAATAGTACATTCTGAAAAAACTAGTCCTTACTTGCACATATTCAGAATTCCCATCAAACTTGTAGAAAGATTTTCTAATGTTTTTCAATGATGTCTATAAATCAAGATGTCATCCAGACAAATGATGACACATGCATCCACCAAATGGTGAGAAACTGTCATTCATTAATGCCATATAGACAGACGGTACATTTGTCAGTCCAGAAGAGTGAGACCAAGAGTCATCTATTCCTACAGCTCATTGTAATGACACCTTGTTCTGCCGTTCTTTTTTGCAGTTTCATTTTTAACTTTTATCCCTATCCAATCATGCTTGCAGTGCTGCTGTAACTTTGTGAAACATTGTAACCATTTAAAGCCAAAGATATGATAAATGTTAAAACATTTAAATATACTTAATGAGATATGGTACAAAGCAGTGATTATTTCTGCATTATTGCAAGGAGGCGGCACTTCCATTATAAGGATGGTTTCCCCACTGTCACAATGGCTTCCCCATCTATATTATCCTGAATCACAGGTTTGAATCACAGCAGAATCTATATATAGGGATCTATTTTTATCAGTTACATGAAGCTCATTCTGGTGGAATCTTCAACAGTACCTTAAAAGCAGACATCTGCATTCTGCAGGGGTTCCATAAATCTAACAGCTTTTCTTTTTAAGGTAAGATCCTGATTTCTACCTCACATTGGTGCCACATTTTTGTACATCTGGCTCAAAAACACCAAGGAAGATGGTTGAGCCATGAAATGTATTGTTTCATGGAGTGGGCTCCAACAGCCACAGAAACTGTTCTAAGCATCAGGATGTCGTTAGTCTCACTGGTCCATAATCAGATTGCCTAGTGGAGAGCAAAAGATGCACTTAAACACCTCCTATGGCATATAAATTCAAAGGGAGATTGAGTCAACATGTGTGCTCTGGATTTCTTTGTTGAAACTGAAGAGAAGTAATCGTAATGCTTGGGTGAAGCAGCCATAACAAGCACTCTGCCTGGCTTTGAAATCATGACTACTTCTCATTAACTGAGTATGGAGCCAGCGACTGTCAGCTCATGAAGTGCCATCTGAATCACTCACCTCACCTACAGTAGGTGGCCTGAATACAGCTGTCTGCTTCTCTATCAGTAAAGTAAAAATACTAATGCTGCAGGATAAATAAAAGGCTATGAGGTCTTCAGACAGTGTGAGAGCCGAGTTATTACAGATTACGAGGCAGCTCCATCTCACCAACATGAAAATTATTAAGGTGAGAATCCAGCCCCAAGGAGAAGCTCTACTGTTCAAAAACAAAATGTCTCGTCCATTTGTTTTTGGAAATTAGACTATATTCCTTTATGAGACCATTTTCTCCCAAGACATTTCCTCGGTGCTTCCTTGCATCTTACTGCAAGCTGATCTCCTATAGCTGCTAGTGCCTCACCACATTGCTTCTGTTGGAGTCGGTGACATAGATGGGATGGAGTGAGGGAAGAGGCACCAAAGTTGCTTTTTATCTCAGTACAGTCTCTCTGAAGCAGCAGAGCATATTTTCTGTTCTGTGGTGCATCTGGACCAATATACAGTGCCTTGAGTCCTTTCAAGATACAGTTTTAAGAAAGATACTGAAAAGACAAACCTTGGGCAACACAAGTCAATCTTTCCACCTACAAACGTCCCCAGCTTCTTCATTATGGACAGAACAGCTTACTTCAGTGATTTTCCAGTCTGCTGTGACACGTTCACCTTGTGATTATTGACTCTGTTGAAGAAGAAACAGCATAAAAACGTTGTTAACAGAGAGGAGATTTGGGTTGCAAAATAATAAATCTGTAAAGGTAAGATGCTTCATTTAAAATACTCTGTACCACCTAAAGTTTTCTCCAAAGTATAACTGACTTGATTTGCATCCTGCTTAGACTGGCCTAAATCAGCAGTAGCTCCACTGGTCTCAATAAAGCTATGTTGTTATAATCAAAAAGAGGATTGTAGCCACATATCTGCTTCCTCCATGCTATCTTGTGTGTGAGTTCCGATCTGTCTGCTTTATAAATTATGAATAGAATGGGAATTCTGCTTTTTATTAACACATATTTTACCACAAGTACTGATTAGGGGGAGATATTTTCTATAATTCCTTTCCTTTTTAAATTGCAATGCAAACAACTTCTCAGACCATTGCCCCAGGTTCAGGAAGTGATGATTAAAGAGGTGCTCTAAATTCCCCCTTGGGTTCATTGGGAACTGAAATCGGCAAGACATGCAGAGGTGATAGTGAAACAAGCCAAAGAAGGAATGGTTCAGAAAGGGCAACTAATGATCATTTTCAGTGTTTTGGTCCTGTTGTCGTTGTTTTTAATTGTATTTATTTATTTTGTTTTGTGTTTGTTTTTTTTAATACAAAGAGAAGAACTGAGATACTCTTTGCTGAGAAATTATTGCAAAAGAGTCCTTTTCTAACCAGTCAAGTAATGCAACTATTGCAGAGACAAATACATGAGCTATAAATAAAATAAGGTAATATAAAGAATATATAAAATATAAAGACTCTGTGGACTGACAGTGGAAAGAAGCATGAACAGAGGAAGGTGAATTAAAATAATGATCGGAGACCGGAGGCATAAAAATTATTGCCATGATTAGGTAGCAATACTGTTGCTCCAACTCAGAGGACTTAATCTGCTATAGTCCAAAGGGGTTCATAGCCATGAAAACCTAAAGGACTTGAAGTGTCAAAGCTGGTTGATCTGATAGGTCTCAAACTATCTAAATTATATTTCGGGATGTTTTTGTATTAATGTAACTTTTAAAGAAAAATCTTTATATAAGATACCCTTGTCAAATCCTGACTGAAAACATGTAACTAGTTAAAAGCAGCTCTTCTCTCTAACCAGAAGTATAGCAACTGTTGAAAAAATTTAAATCTGTGCTGACTAATATTCATTAGTTATTAGAAAATGCATTTGCCAGTTCTACAAGTCTGCATTTTGGGTCTAGGGATACAGTAGTCACAGAAAAAAACCCAACCAACTAACTTCCAAACTATTAAGCTTCTTCAGGGATAAGACTAATTTCTTTTCTGAGTTGTCAGTTTTATGATAAGAATATGCTTGAGCTCTCTTCACTTTCCAGGATAGTTTCTTTCCTTCTTTCTCATAAACAACCTTCTTTTTGCTTTTTGCACATGGAGTTGTTTGAAAGCTAAAGCTCTTAGTCTTTTAAAGAAGCACCTGAGATCACTGATTCACATTCCCCTTTCTGATTTCCAAACAATTCAATCTTAATTCTCATCAGTACTTACAGATATTTACATCACTTAGAAGCCTTAAGCTCCTAAAATAAAATGAGAGTGCTTCCATTTAAACGTCTGACTATACTGAATTTGGATATATGTTAAACATATATAGGCAATAATTATGCACTTACACTGGTGTGAGTTTCTCTGTGGGATCTACAGCAGGTTCTCAGCTGTGTGTTGGCAGACATGGCCACAGGTGAAATCCACGCTGCTACAAATTCACTGCTTTTGGTAACCCAAAGAGGTAAGGTAATGACCACTCAGCTGTGTTGCTCAATTTTGAAATCAGATTTCTTTAATTGCAACACAGCTATATTCAAAATGCACAATTTAATTTCTAGCAGCTAGATGGGAATGTTACTGCACCCAAAGAGAAGCTAGGGAAAGAGAAGGAAGCAGAAGCAAAATTATGCTTTCTCATAATTTCCCTTTCCCTTCCACCAAGAGCTGACCAGCAAGGTTCATGCCATGCAGCCCTGGCAGAAATTTCATATTGCTGATGTAGTCCATGACAATTTATTATCACTTAGAATCACTGAATAAGTTAAGCTGTATAGGGAATAAAATATGCAATTAAGCAATTGCTCTTTCAGCTTCTGACTGCCATATATCTACTTTTTGGTTTACTGTTCAGAAATACGTGTGAATTCTCCATTAAACAAATACAGTAAAAATAACAGTTGCCAGAAACTCTGGGCTGATGGATAAACAGATTTTCTGCATACATATAGTAAATCTAGTATTCCTTGTTACAAAAATGCTACAAGCATGTGTTTAAGTCCACCCAACATTTCTTGGAAGCATCAGACATACTGCAGGATTCATTTAATTAAATGTAAATGCAGATGTCTGCAGCTGAACTAGTCACCCTAGACTCCCTTTAAATTCAATAGAGAGAAATGAGAGTTTCTAGTGTGCAATTCATCTCATCCTAAAGTACATGTCTAAAATAGATCAAATGAATTGCACATAAAAGTGCCTATTCTCTCCATTGACTATAAGGAACTAGCCCTGCTGTAGATGCCTACATCACAGATATCTAAAGCATGATTGATTTTATCTTATTTTAGACATTTAAAGCATATGTGTCTACACTCCCATTATAAGCAACAGAGAATAATCCAGCCAAACAAGTGAAAGTGTCTGTCTTAAGAGGAGAAGAAAGCACTCCCCTAAACTTAGGTAAAATGATTAGCAACCTTGTACTGAGTTGGAATTGTGCTAAGACAGAGGTATCTTGCCTTCCTCGTCCTACCCTGGGAGCAGTTCATAGTTAGCAAAGCAAAACAGCTCAGTCTGCTGCGGTCTAGCCCTGGGAGAATTTTTCAGTCAGTTCCCAAAACAATCCATCAAGCCGATCTCAACAGCTTCCACTGCTTCGTATTGTCTGTTATCATGGGATTTATTTTTTCTTACAGCCCTCAGGCCAGAACAGCAAAGCTACAAGTCAGCAGACACAACTTCAGTATATGATGTGGACTTGAAACATGAGTTGTCCGTCTCTGCGCAAGGGACCCAATATAGCACAAGAGAAATACTCACAAAATTTTCCCAAGCAGTTCCAACTATGTAATGAGATCTTTACTCTATCAAGACCAACAGACAAAGGTGGGAGAAACCTGAATGCACATCTCCCTACATGAAATTAGTTTCTTCTGCTAAAATTGTGTTGGAAATGCTTAATCTGGTGTCCTATTAATGCATGAACCAAGAAATGGATTCATTGGAAAAGTCAGATGCTTAATTTCAAAGTTTGAGATGCTAGAAAATAATCAGTTCTTAAAGAAGTACAGTGGATGTCAGCAAAAATATTTGCTTCCTTTTGACAGCATTTTAACTCCACTTCAATAGCTGATTTAACTTCAATCTGCTGTTATAAAATGTTTCAGCACTTTCCTGGTTTAAAGTATTGGAGTGTCAGTGCTTTGCAATTTATCCAGATTTTTCTGCAACACACAATTAAAATCCCCAACAATTATATAAGTGTAACATTTTCTGAAGTTCCTTTAAAAAATGCAAGGGAAGTGCATGATTACCTGTGCTGGAGGCATGTGTAGTAAGATTAATAAGGGTAAAGGAGAAACTATTAGTGACATAATTGACAATAGTAAATCTTCCGTTTTTATTGGTAAATGTTTGATGTGTTTTATAAATCAAAGCACTTCTAATCAAAACCACTGCTCCACATATTTTTGGGAGAACTGAAGAATGTAAAACTTGATTAATTCATCTCTTTTTAATGTATGTGTTATTAGATGATAATAAATGTGTTGCTAAAAAAAAGAGAAATTATATTTCTCAATTTTTATATTAATTTAGCATATTTATCCATGTCAATCTATAATGACAGTCAATATTGACTTAACTTGTTACTCACAGTAAATTTCACAATTGTTCTTTAAGATTACTGCCAATCAAATTAATGTACACCACTGCTGATGCTTATATATTGATACAATATAGCTGTATCACATATGTGTTAATGTGAAAATAATGAAATGGCTTCATGTGTCATTGAATTATACTTAAAACAAAGATATAATGTGGACATCTTATGCAGCTTATCGTGATTTGTCCAACAAATGGTCCAAAGAAAATTCGGTACTTCACGGGTTTTAAATACGAAATTTTAAGACAGTTCTAAATATTCTAGATTGATGCTTGTTTTCATCAAAAGATTTTAATTAAAAAAAAAAAGGAGAAAGAAGAACAAATAGGAGTTTCACACAGAAAGCACATTTTTCTCCCCTGAGTTCTTCAGCCAACATTTTCCCCATCTACGAGAGAAAGAAGAGGGTAAGGAAAAAACTCTGAAGATTCATTTTTTTCTTTCTCTATTTTAAAATCAGTTTCATGATATGTGGGTTTTTTTTAACTGAGACTTGTCTTGCTCAGTTGTACCTATCTGACAAATTAGGCACCTGACCTAGTTAGTACTGAACAAGCAAGGTAAACTATCTCAGAAAGTGATTGTAGAACTCTGGAAACGAACATAGTTGGACACAAACTTAGGAAAGATGAATCCCACCATTAAAAGAGTTCACTCAAGCTCTTAGGTTTAGTTGCAACAAATCTGTACTTTCTCATAAAAAAACAGTGTACTTAGATGAACTAGTTTCTACATAAAATTGAAAATGTCCTCTGCTTCTAGATAATGAAATGCCCTAAAAAATCATCTAGTGTCAATAGAGTAAGACATGCTTTGAGCGATTTGAGAGTATATTACTTGTGTACTGTATTTGTCTTGTTACTAAGAATTGCTCTTTGAGAGAATTTGCATGTGGGTCACAGCATGATTAAAAAGCTTTGATTCTCTATAGAAATTTTCTAATACAAATTAGGTATTTATTGTCTTCATGAAGAGGTAAATTGAACTGGAGTTGTAATGGTAAGTTGCACTTGGTCTCTGCTCAACTGTGTTGTTGAGATGTAAAAGAGTATCTCTCTATTAATGAGGCCTAACCTACAAAAAGGGATCTCAAATCCTAAAATCCAGATCACCCTGAAATTTCACCTCTAGGAAAGGATCACTCTCAGAAGGATATATTACTAAGAAACTTTCTTCTTCATCTAAGACAGAGATACGGATAGAAAAATCTTTGAATAATCAGCCCATTTGTACTTTAAAAGAGGGTATATGAACAAGTTTCTTTTTTCCAGCTATAAGCAGTTATGCATTTTGTGGAAGAAATTATTTACAAAAATGTGCCAAGAATTAACAAAATAGTCAAGGTTACAATATACATTTCATAGGGTTTCCTCTTGTTTTGCTAGATGAGGTTAGGAATGAGAGAGCACTTAAAAAATGCTCTCAAAGTAATATAGACAGTAATGGATGGTGATTTTCCTCTTTTGCTAATTTGTTTTTAATCTCTATGTGAGATTGCTTACAATCAACTTTTCCAAGTGCATGTAAAGAAATGGAGTTTGCAAATACATATGATTGACCCAAATACACTTTACAGGCGATGTCTCTTACTACTCTACATTTTATGTGGAGGTTCTGCTTATCCAAACAAAGAATGGTGCGTCTCCTTCAAGGATGAAGACTTCTGGTTATAATCTTACAGTCACTAATATAGCAAAATATTTTTGTTTACATCTGTACATTGTTGCTGAACTGAATATTTCTTCACATTCCTGATCAAGAGCTATTTGCAATACTGTTGTTCAACATGAGATCAGCATTAGAGGAGAAAAATTCAGACTTTTATGCCCATGCAACCTCAAAGTAGTCAAAGATGTATTCATTCTTTAACAGTAAGTGACATTGATTAGGGTGTTGGTAGAGTAAATCTTCTCTATCTTTAACAGAAGTCTTTGATGAAGAAAGCATTGATCGAGAAGGATCAATCCACAAAATCCACAAATGACCAGCTGAAATTACTGACCAATATCTCATTGCCCTCCCTGACAATAAGACCAAACCTTTAGTCTATCAGAGAGGCCACCTTACCATATTTTATTCAACATTAATTTCAAATATTTTCCATAACATGAGTGCAATGCAATGAAATTTAACAAGTTGTCATGAACATGGGTAGTAAAACATATATTTCCATCCTGCCCCCTCATAAGTGTGAATCAGGAAGCAGATTCCAGCCTTGTAGCCCCGGTGAAAGATGACAGCAACTGTGGTGCTGTTGCAGGGGGAGACTAATACATGTCATCAGATATCTCAGCTGCCTTCGAGACATGCAGATTTAAAGACCTACCAGGAAGGACCACAAAGCAAAAATATTTGCCTGGTGTCACCCCTGAGCAATGTCAATGACAGGAGAGATAGAGTCCTTAAGGAGGGAGAGAACATATCCTGAAACTCCCCTGAAGCCCATATGTGAGCAGAGGCTCAACTGCACAGATTAAGCTCGAGTGCTCCTTAAACCCACGAGGAAGATGAAAACACCTTGTCTGTTTGTCCAGGTAGCATTGCAGAGAACAGTTCTCCCCTTTAAAAAAGTAACAGTGTTGTCTTGATAAGGTGAATCGTTTCTGCCTTTTCGGGCAAGAAGAGGAAATGACCATAACTGTGTGCCTATTCCTATATATCCTTCTTGTGTTCCTCTGTGTGAAAAAGTAAATGTGTTGTGTAGCTCTGTCTCAAAAGAGGAAAGAACACTAATCAGAAAAATATTTCTGTGATTTTCAAAGCCTTTTTTATGATTGTCATCATTTTTATATGTTCATGCTGCATTTTTAAGTTAATTTTCCCATACAGTGGAAAGGTGATATAAGTATTGATTTTGTTGTATAAAAAGGAAAAAAGTCATTGAAAACTCTATCTTCTAAACTTTTTTTCCCCTTCCAGCACTAAGAGCCTACACAGAGTATATTTCTTTGGTAATATAATAAAAATCATGTCACATTGAACTAGACATTAAAATAATAATAATGAATTATTATTACTATTATCATCATCATCATCATCTAAAGGTTACAGACAAAAAGGGAAAAATGTTCAGCATTCCAAAGCTAGACCCAATCTTGTAAGCTTTCATTTCAGAGGAGCTACATTTGCTGATTAACTACATAGTGGGACAAGTCATACACTGCTAATAACAAAGCCTAAAAGTTACACAGTTTCATTACCCATCCCCCAGCTATCAAATTCCAGTCCCTGAGGAATACTGAAGTAGTAGCAAGCATTTAAATTTTGCCTTGCTGAGTTTCATTAGGAAAACACATCCCTGAGACTCAGTAGCCTGAAGATGCTCAAGTAGACATGCAACAGCTCTCAAATGCCTTCAGATGAAATCACTGGTTCTTTCTCCCTAAGAGTGAGTAAGCTGAAAAACTGATTTTTTTTTTTTTTTTTTTCCAGTCTGAATTCTGGCATGATTGTTCCCTGCCTACTCAATGCAATTCTACTAAGATTTCTACTAAGAATTTACCCAGCTACACAAATGGGATGCTCCCAACAGATAATCCCTAGGCAAGATGCTTGAATTTGTTCAAATGAACCTAATGTATCCCACAGCAAGACACACTTTTAGTTCCTTACAATCTTCCCTGTTCTGATACTGACTGGAAAACCTCATTTTTTAAAACATTTATTGTTTCCTTATAACTAGTTAAATCCAATTTATGATCAAATCTCTTAAATTGCCATTTAAAAAAATAAAAAAAGTTTTCCCTCTACTATAGAGATAAAAAGTTTACACACTGAGTGGATGTCATGTGCCCTAATATCTTAACTGAATTCCCTGGACATATAATATTTTAAGCTGAAAACCATTACACCATTACTATAATGTTTTACCATGCTTTCTCTTAAATTATTGATATATATTAAGAGTACTTAATCTTCATCTTTATGTAGTTTTTGTCTGGGAACACTAAAGTTAAGAAAAAGTTGTTATAAGAATAGACTACAGATTTTAATCTTCCACACTTACTATATAAATTAGGTAACTTGAAAGATTATAATTTTTCTCACCTGATGTTTACTTTCTGCAATACATATTCTGATATACCTGTACTCAAGTCATGTGACTACTAAGTCAAACAGCCTAGAAGTCTGGCTGGTACATTTCCATTTCAATCTGCAATACACTGGCTTAGTTATTCTACATTTGAATCATGCTTAGTGATGCTAAATTCTTATGGATGAAGACCATTTCTCATAATGTGTATATAATATCTTGAACATATACGCGATCACATCATGTGTGATCATCATGATTATTTATTCTCACAGAATCACAGGGGTTGAAAGGGACCTCTGGAGATCATCTAGTCCAATCCCCCTGCCACAGCAGGGTCACCTAGAGCAGGTTGCACAGGACGGCATCCAGGCGGGTTTGGAATGTCTCCAGAGTCGGAGACTCCACCACCTCTCTGGGCAGCCTCTTCCAGTGCTCTGCCACCCTCAAAGGAAAGAAGTTCCTCCTCATGTTTAGATGGAACTTCCTATGTTCAAGTTTGTGCCCATTACCTCTTGCCCTATCACTGGGCATCACTGCAAAAAGACTGGTGCCATCCTCCCGGCACCCTCCCTTTAAGTATTTAGAAGCATTGATGAGATCCTCCCTCATCCTTCTCTTCTCCAGACTAAAAAGACCCAAGTCCCTCAGCCTTTCCTCATAAGAAAGATGTTCCAGCCCCCTAATCATCTTTGTAGCCCTCTGCTGTACCGTCTCCAGCAGTTCCCTGTCCTTCTTGAAC